>KN886446.1:0-18593 GCA_000934455.1 Apostichopus parvimensis
GGGGGGGGGGGGTGGGGAGGTACATCTGCCCCGTTAACAGCTATGTGAGAATGTGGACATTTATACCAGCATGTTTTAAGGGGATGATCGTATTAATATGGTGACTTACAAATGAGCATGTCATAATTTGATGCAGCTGATGACCGAGATGGAATCTTCATGTCACCAATGGACTTGCTCAAGTCATCATTGGATATTCATCATACAGATTGATCTCTCTCAAAGGCAACAGGCTTCTTCTACTCAATGTGGTACACCTACAAGCCGTACATTAAACAGGCGCAGGGCGAAATTTACCCCTTGGTCCCCACGATTTTCGTCTGGCTTGCCTCTAAATTATCTACCTAGGCGACAGTTAATTTTCGTAAACGGCGCCTGGTCATTTCCTCAACATTACTACATCCAAACTTGATGTTTTTATTTGACACTGAATCTCGACAATTTCGAAATACGACGGAAATCTTCAACAACGGAAGCAAGAATATAATACCGATTATTCACAATGATATCGTCCATTCCAATACATTAAGTATGTACAAACAGTACAATGTTCATTACACACCTTTGCGCACAGGCATGTATGAAGCGACGTAAGTTAGCGACACACTTAAGTCAATCGAGAGTTGGTCGAGACTTCTTGATTCGTATCTACGGATGCACCTTAGCTAATTTCCAGTTGCGAACAGCCGCTCCTATTCCAATGAGGTGTAGCGCATATGTTATCTTATAGGCTGCTCGGTGGGAGATAGGGTAGGTTATAAAACGTTTCCAAAATGTGACCCCAGGTGACTCCAAACTACATTTGACTTCCACAAAAAACAATAGGCTTCTTGACCTTAACATGGCACTACATACTAAATATGAGATTGGTCCGAGCCTCCCTTCTTGAGATTTCGTTTACGTTTTCACAATTTGACCCCTGGTGACCTCAAATGACATTTGACCTCCACAAAACAATAAGCTTTTTCTAGTCAATTTGGTTCTCCTTGGTACACACCAAATATGACATTGGTCCAAGCTTGTTTTCTTGAGATATCGTGTTTAAGGCGTCACACACACACATATAGAAACCAGAACTTAATTTGCCTGCAAATACGTAGTATTGTAGTGCGCGTGAAATGCTTGCAATATTCGGGAAGAATTTCCGATTGTTCGTGGTGTTAGTTTTTGGTGCGGACAACACAACAGGGAGTAGTCATGTGGGTACATATAGAGTGAGGGTGCTTGTGAGCGCCGTGACAGGTTCAGAATAAGTTATTCTGCAACTGCAAATGTACAACAATTAAGACTAGATGAAATTTTTCAACGTCCAATCATGTAGGTATCGTCACTTGCCAAGTAATGTCTATATTGTAGCGCGCACGCGCACGACAATAATAAATATTGACCCCTACATTGCATTCCTATTTCCTAATATATTTCTTTTCGTTTTCGGCATGCTCATACATTTAGTCTTCTGCTTGGCTCCCCAGGAATCAAATTACTATAGGGCGCCACTGTCAATCTCTTCATTAAAAGCAGCGGACACAAGTCAACAGGGAAAAGTTATTAGCAGATATATTGAGGTAGTCGATCGTCAGTTTAGCACCTCTGTGACAATGACACATAGGTTACATATTGTGATAGCCGTGGTAAGGGAGAGATACTCCTCACCCTGTTGGCTGGCCACGGTAAAAGCAAGGTGTCTATATGTTTATAGAAACTGCACACATGGTTTTGTAAAGCCAAAGACAGTGATTGCAATAGTTGCTGGGGTGCAAACACAGTTTGGCACCCCAAACTACGTGATGTTTGCCCTCAAGTTTGTCAGGGACAGCTTCCTAAGCCATGGCCCGTTAACGGTACCATTGGGGAGTAGATCTAGGAAGAGGGTCGTGGGACCTATACTGAGGCGGTTGGCAAGAATTGCAACAGCATAATCACATATTTGATTTATAGAAGTATGTAACATACATAACATAACATAAGAATTCAGATAAAATGAGAAGAAACACATATAATAATGCCATGGTTTTGTTTTTTATTTAATCACTATAGTAGATGAAATATGTCAAAAGAAAGGCCACACATACATGACACAATCATTAACAAAATTAATGAGTATAAAAAGGAAATTGACGATAAAAAACAAAATATGAGATGACAAACTTGATAGTGCTACAACAATTGCATACACTAGTCCTATCCCTTTCCTTTGGTTTATTGCATATTGGTAAACATTTCCAAAACCAAATTTGATTGATTTTGGTAAATGACAAAATTTCCTCTTGGGAAGCTTTAAAGCTTCCCAAATCAGGATTGAAAATGTTGTAAAATGATTTGGTTTTCCTTATATTTCTTTGATCGTCGTAAAAACAGGGCAAAATGTATCGGTCATGCCCTACAACCTATGGTGATTCCATAGTCCCAATTTTTGAAAATTTTCAATCATTTATGAGAACAGCTATAATTATATGCTAATTAGCTATGTAGTGGTGGAATGCTATCATTGTAAATAGTCTTTATTCTGAAGACTAAGGCATGATGATATAATTTCTTAAGATTGCAGTTAACACATACGGCCAGCTATAGTGTTGTCGTCTGTAAAGCAGTAGTGCAATTTACAGAAAATTGAAAAGAAAAAAACCAGAGACTATAAAATATGAATATATCATGAATACTACGAGATATCAAAATCAGTTACACCCTTCTACTTTTCCAAATTCCATGTATGGCTAGAGGATATATTTAGCACGTTTTGTTGACTATCCATGTTAATATCATCAACACTTGACATCATTTTGGAAAAAGCTTAGCTTATGATAGAAGCCGTCCGTTTATGGCTATGGGATCTATTTAGCACCTATTTTGACTATCCATGTTATAATGTTGTCTTCAATACTTGACATGATTATGTGAGACAGCTAGATTACCAAAATAAAATAAAACTGTTAGCAAACTGCTTATCCACTAGAGAGCCTGTGTAATAGAATGTGTAAAAGTAAGTTGGCCTGACGTTTCGATCCTAGCAGGATCTTCTTCAGAGGCTAAAAATGCCTTTTTAGCCTATGAAGATCCTGCTAGGATCGAAACGTCAGGCCAACTTACGTTTACACACAGCTAGATTACGATAGGAACCTTCCATTTATGAAGGAGAGGGATGTATTTAGCATGCTTTGCCTTCCATCGATGTTATGTTATCATCAATACCTCATATCATATCATATCATGATATAACTATGTGAGAAAGCTAGCTCTCTAAAAGAACATTCCATTTACGGCTTGGGGAGCTATTTAGCATGTTTTTTTGATGATCCTTGTTATGTTTTCATCGACACTTGACATGATTTTCTGAGAAAGTTAGAATATTGCTCAAGGATCATTCCATGTATGTTGTATTGACAATCCATGTTAGATGATTATTATGTACACTTGACATGCTTATGGGAGAAATTAGCTTAAGCTAGCTTTCTATAGGATCATTCCATTAATGGATGGGGTTCGGCTGGGATCTATTCAAATTTTGGGGTTTAGAATCGTTGCATAGTTTCATTAGTCTTATCTTGTAAACAAAAGAACACCTAGCCAATTTGCCCAATATTCAGTACATTTCTTGTGCGTGATAATATCATTCAAAATCTGTTAATAGTTTTTGAAAAGCTCATTTTGTTTCCAAGATACACACATTTGAAGTTTTGATTAATCGGGGAAACTCATAAAATATGTGCCAACTATGGAGTGGAGTGTTGCACTCATCAAAATTTCTTATTTTAGCGCTTAAGAGGGTTAACCCTTACTTACAAGCCCACACATATCATTGGAATAATTTAATGTTCCTCTTTCAAAGAAGACAATACATTATTTCAATAAATCCCGTTAGGCCACACGCCTGTGTTCAGTGTCCTTGAAACAAAGCTTGTAAAGAAAAAAGAAATAACATAACTGAAAATTAGGCAGTCACTCCCTTGATATCATCATTGTGCAAAATGAGCTAATGTTTATTCATAACTGAAACTAGAATTGAGAAAAGACTTGTTGATTTGTCAATTCTTGATGAATTTTGGTGGAAGTGATTAGCACAGTGTTGATTATAGGTCTCCGTAGACCTTTACTTAACGAACGATTGCACACCGTGGAAAACAATTAGACTTCACCTGATGCATTTTGTCATTCAATCCATTAAATGGTCTAAAAAAAAAAGGAGGGAAAAAAAGGAAAGAATATAAAAGCAGATAATTATATTACTGCCCGATGGTTAATAAATTGTTAAAAAAGAGAAGAAAAAAAAAAGAGGAATTATATCGACCAGCTAACATTTTATGTTAGGCTCTTTCACACACTTTAACACAGGCCTTTAAGACAAGGCCCATTTTGAACAATGACATGTAATTGTACCACAAAACAGTCAACACAGCAACAAACGAACTTGAAGAATATTTATCTTCAAGTCATCAATTTCTCATCGTTTCTTAATTATTAATTTGTTCGTTTATTGCTGCGATCCTCACACAAACATCATTGCTACTCACTGGTTTATTTTTTTATCATTGTCTGACAGCTTTTTTTATTCTCACACGTTAGATTCAATCATTTATTATTTCCTAATCTGGGATATTAATCAAGACGGTCGTTAACACGTGAGATCTGAATGAGGTTTACATACAATTATATGTCAGTGATTCTGGTCAAAGACCTGTTCAGAATAATACAGCCTTTAAGTCCTTAAAACAACAGAAAAGATTGCTATTAAAGCCAAACGAACGACCTAAAGTTAGTCCCTATGATAGTACTGAAAAAAGAAAACAAAAAGATTCTCTTAAGCAGGTCGCACACTGCCCATATTCAACTCCACTGTCACGACCTAGTTTTCAATAGTCGTCAAGACCAACAGCCTCACCACTGAGCCCCTCCCACCCCCTCCCCCGCATAACAACTGACAAGTGCTCAAAACAACCGTTTCCACCGGTGCTTGGTTATGTCACGTTTAATATATTACATCCCTGTGATATTTTTGAAACTTGACATTGTTTGAAATAAACCGTTGCCGATTGCCAATCAGGAGAATACCACATCTTCAGTTGTCCCGACAACGGTAGATGAGACTTTTTCAAATTTGCTAAATTGATGCCCTAAAGCACGAGGCACATTTGCTCGATACCATTTACTACGAGTTTGCAAGTTGTGACGGTTGAGATGAAACTAGTCATGTGCAACCGGTCTTAGAGAATGTCTTACTGTCTGACAGGATTAAGTTAACCTACAATTAAGTTTGAAAGAAAAATTTAAGTTGAAAAATCCTCTTTATACAAGAAAACAAAGATATCTGATCACGAAATAACCAGTGATCTCCTTTACTCGTTACAAGACCTTGACAAATGATACTTCATCTGTCAGATGCGATGAGCGACAAAGGTCGACATGGAAATCGCAGAAATGGAGGTAATAAAAGAAATTTGAATAATATGGAATATTAATCGGATTTATATTCACAGGATTCCTATGAACTTTTTTTCTCCCTTTATCTTTCTTGTCATGTAAAAAAAGGAAGTTCTTCCAAAAACCAGACTTGAAGACAATTCCTCTTTTCCATGAATATATGCGAGTGTGGCCAATACATTTTATAACATCTTTTTTTTTTTTTTTTTTTTGACAGTTCATCTTGGGGAAACGACGAACACAAGGTAGTAAAGATGATTGGTGTAATAAAAATCTGACACTAATCATCCATCTACTACTACGTTCAATTTTTTCTTTTAAAACCGTACGAAATAAAAAATGGTGGCATGGAAGAAAACCTTTTTACCTTATTTTGAGCGAGTTGAACAACGTTCCCTATGAGGCATCACAAGGACGTAGAAATAATTTATTTCAGCAAATTGCAAACAATAACAATAACAAAACTATAAGAAAAGTGTCACATGTCAATCAAGGTATCAGTGGGGTTTAGTCTGCTGTGCGAGACGATACATGTACATTATAATGTCCACTTCCATCCACTTCCAAAAACTAGGCTTAACGATCATTAATAGTACCCTAAATTTTTAGCATGCTCAAAATTGCTAGATACTGATCGTTAATATCTCAAATAATTCCCAGTCAACGAGGAGTGGTGAGTTAGAAGATTACAACTCTTGATGATGAAAACTGGTAGTCAAACTGTTTGTTGTAGTTGTAACACAAGTGACCATTATTTGAACTTCTAGCAGATTTGAGGGGCAAGCAATACTGATGACCTAGCTTCCAAAGATTACATTCGCCGTTACCACGGTGAATGTTCCAATGTGCGATGAATCCCTACTTGATTCAACCTGGATAAACTCTTGCAATAACAAAAACACTTACAATGATATTTTACAACATTTGGCAAAACAAAATCAGAATTGCTGGAGCTTACAGAGATCTGTACAATATCATCAGCAGACTTCCCCTTTAAGCTTCAAGTCTACAGATCTACAGGTTACAGCAGTAAGTTTCTCCGAGCAATCTGCAAATTCCTCGTTTCCATTTCCCCCGAAAGCTTTCATAGAAGTCAAGAGTTTATCTTCAAATTGTCGGCAAGAGGGGGGAAACTTCATTGACAATGATAGGGGAGTTGTTACTGTTGCTATGGTTACTGTTGTCACTGTTCCTTGACCAAAGATGTTGAATGGATCCCTAAAATAGTGGGAAGAAAATGGGAAAAACTTCTGTCACTCCTATAGTCGAAGTAAATCATATGTGAGATATAAGATGTCTTTATCATCTATTAAACAATAGCCATTTCAATTTGTTGAATAAATCAAATGGGTTGAAACACTTGTTAGTTTGTTAAAAATGCCTGAAATTGAAGAATTAATACCAAACAGCTGTATTAAAGCACCTGCCTTGGTTGCAACAACGAGTGAGCCATTTGAAATAATTCAACATTTATTACAAATTGGTTTGGTTACTTGAAGACACTGCAAGAAAATACTGGGACCATCAGCACGGAATGTGTTTGTATATTACACTGCAAAATACCACAGTAAAATGCCAGCCTAAAGCCACAGTTTTTTGCATACACATGGTGTAACCATGGAGGTAAAAACAGACTTCCATGGTGTAACCAGGGACCAAATCCCAGTTTCATTCAATACAACCAAGAGTGCAACAGGCAAATGATAAATAATGAATACAATAAAAAAAAAAACAGGCTCATATTGCTAGACAGAAGATTGGCATGTTTGATTCCCATTTTAAATTATCAATATACAGAGATAACTGAGAAGAAACTTTGCTTCAAACAAATTTTGAAAGAGAAAAAAAAAAAAAAAATTAAATTAAATTTTGCTACAGCAACTATTCAATTAAGTAGATGTTATTAAAATTAATCGACAGAATGGAACAAACCTTTCCCCCACTTCTCTCCCGAGAAGAGTAGACTATCTTCCTAGTTACAAGAGTCCCAGCCACTAGTATAAGACAGCCTCCAAAGATGGACAATCCTATCTTTAATGCAAAGACTACCGTATTTATCACCAAGATGGTCGATTTATATTTCATGGCATCCTCTGTCCTCACTGTTACTTTCTGGAAAAATAAAAAAATAACGAAAAGGCTGATTCTTTGACACGGAAAAATGAATACAAGCAATCATTTCTGCAATTGATTTGATTGGAGGATAGATCAGGGGTAAGGATGGGGTAGCAGACTTTTAGCAGTAAGACATCTTATATCCTATTCTATGCAACCAGTAACAATATTATGGGTTCATGGACATGTGTCATATATATCCTGGGCATAGGTCACAGTTAATACTGACTGGCAAATATAAGACTTTTAAGTCCCAGGACTACCCCTTAGGATCTACCTTAGGATCCACCCTGCGCCCCTCTCTCTTACTTCACTTTATATGTAGTTTGCACTCGTTTTCAAAACCATGGTTAATTCTTCCTTTTTTAAAATCCGTTTGATAAGTGTGAGCTCAAACCTTCAATGTTACCCGATATCAACTACAAGCAGGTTAAAGTGAGCTGAGGTTCTTTAAGGAATCATATCAGGATGTATTAACATATTCAAACTTACCTCTTCAAACCACAGGAATGGAAAGTAGAAAGATGGAACATTTTGCATATCCCTGAAATTGAAAAGAAAGGTCAAACAGAAACAGGGTTAAACTAAAGCCGTGAGTACTCTTAACAAAAAGTAAACGGTTTTGTGAGATACAGTTTGCTTTTCATCAAACTGTTGAAAGCAAACTGGGAACAATTCCTGAGCAGGTTTGATGATGGATGCCGGGGTATTACACCCTCTTGTAACCCCTGCCGATGCCCAGATATATATGTGTGTTGTCGTAATCTATTTACTATTTGATAATTAATCAAACTGAATTTACATATATATATTTATAAACGAAGAGAGGGAAAAATACTTAATTCGGAAACATTTTTCGCATTTTGTAAGTATTTCAATTTCAAATGTAATTACCAGAATTGTAAATACAAGTGAGTACCATATACATAAATACTCTTGAATATAATTATATAGTCTCATATACTCTTGAATAATCCCATATACTCTCATATACTCTTGAATAAATGAGATGGGGAAGAAAAAAAAATCAAACTGAATTTAAATCAAAGAGAGATAATTATTACTCATAGTCAAGACTTTGAAATCACACACAGTGTACACATAGACTCCAGAAATATCGATTGTGATATCTTAAAACGACTACAATTTAATAATCGATCCTTTACAGTCGAAGAATAATCAAGAAGAAATATCAAACTCACGATAAGAATGGATATGGTTCCACAAAGAGATTTATTTGAAGCCTCTCAGCAAAGATATATGGCATACCCATAATCTGAAAGGAATCATAACCACGACAATCACAAAGGATGAATTCTCGCTCCCAGCAGGTTCACTCCGCATAAGAATATTTACACATCTATCCATTTATTATACATTAGACGTTAATTTGAAGTCAGACCTAGAGAAACACAGTGCCCGGCAAAGCACACTGCTATAAAACTGTATCAGTTGAGAAAATGCACATGCAGTGAAGAGCAACATATTCCGGGTTCCATGGATTTTGTAAGTCTGGCAACTATTCTGTTCTCACTTCCAAAAAAAATTGATAATAATTCTCACCGATTTCTTCATAAATCCGTATTTCTGTTTCTTAATTTGTTTATCTGTTTCATCTCCTCCCCCCCCCATTTCTTTAATCAGTACTCAAGGGCAGAATACCCTCCCAAATCCCCTCTTCTGGGTGAGCTACTGTATCTACTAGCCGGTACTTCATTTCATTCCTACAGATTTCTCCAGTATATCTCAAATTTCACGGAATAATAAGAATGCCATTACTCACAGGTTCGACTTGAAAGAAATTCTCATGCAAAGACACATTAGGATTCAGTCCCTCTACAGACTCTAGTAAATCCTTGCTGCCGTACAAGAAATGTGGATTAGAAAGGCCTAGCGGAGCACCTGTGGATGAGTAAACTCTGGAGTAATACAAGGTGTAGGTGGTAAAAGGACGGTTCGTGGGTTAGCTCATCAAACTCTATTCACTCTTTGGAGGGAAGGGGGGGGGGGGAGGAGGGAAAGGTGAGGAGGGGAAGGCGAACAGGGAAAGGAGAGGTGGGAAAGGAGAGGAGGGAAAATACAGGAGAGGAGGGGTGGGAAAGGAAAGGAAAGGAGGGAGAGGAGGGGAGGCAAAGGGGGGGAGGGAAAGGGGAGGAGGGAAAGGAAAGGAGGGAAAGGAGAGGAGAGGAGGGAGAGGAGGAGAGGGAGAGGAGGGGAAGCAGAGGAGGGGAGGGAAAGGAGGGGAGGGAAAGGGCAGGAGGGAAGAAGAAAATAGAAAAAGGAGGAGAGGGAAAGGAGAGGAGTTGAGGAAAAAGAGGGGAAAGAAAGGGGAAGAGGGAAAGGGGAGGAGGGAAAGGGGGAGAAGGGAAAGGGGAGGAAGGGGTGGGCACTTGTGTCCAGCCTGAAGGTGGGTAGGAAAACTGTCTATTTGGGCAATCTACTCTGTGGAAGAGAAGGCACCTTGAATAACCAGTGGCTGGGTCAGTCGGAAAGTGTTGATGGGAGAGGTGTCAACCTAAACCATAGCATGATACTGAAGGAGAGAATTTTGAAATATAACCTGACATCACGGGGGCATATTAAAAATAAAAGCAGGGTGATAGGTGGCTGAGACCTACATGGTTTCCAAGTAGGTCCTGGATGTGAACTACCGTTTTCTTCATATCCAATAATTTTTAACACCAAACGTACCTCTCGAACACTGAGATATATTGAAAACGCCAGAAAACAGGCAGCGTGAATTACAAAACTCCTTATTTTCTGGATGATAGGTTGTGTTGGCGTACACGTAAGGAGGAAGATAGTAGTGGTGCAGCGGTATATCTAGATACCATGCATCCTCTTTAAATATGTAGGGCAGAGATCTGAAAGATAATGGAGAAAATACCTACGATATCAATTTCAAACTTTCCTGTATTGAAACAGAAAAAGTTCCCCACGCTGTAATAAATTGGAAAAATGTTGTAAAAAATAATCTGACCACCACTCCCTCCTACTCCCCCAGCTGATATTTTGGTTAATTTCATTTTTAATAAAGCAAGGTAGTGTACAACCCACATTTAATGTTATGATATACCGTCACAGCCTCCTCTGGCACCCATCATGCACCCAACACCACCAACCATTTATCCTCTATGTTTTTAAGAAACAGTGTCAGAATGTGTTAGTTTTATATTTTGACCAGTCACTATAAACTTCCTCATAGGATAAATCTGTTGCATTTCAAGTTCATATCTTGTTACCAACTCTACACTACATATTTTTTGATCTTGCTCTTTGTACCATCTTTTAACAAGTCATTTTGCTTTGCAATTTCAGTAATATGCTATATACTGGTAGCTGCATTTATTTCCAGACAGTTTACACTTGACTCAAGTCAACTCACAAGTGACGAGAAACAATATTCAGAAGTACATAATTTGCTGCAAGTCAGGCAAACTGCATCCATGAACATGCCAAGTTTAACCAAAATCAAAAGATTTTTACAATATTTTTACCTGCATGTATCCGGATTGAACATATACAGAGTTTCAGATTTGTCGATGAACGGGTGAAACATTGTTCCATCTGAGAAAATACCGTTTGAATGAAACAACCAGAAAACGAAAAAAGTTTAGTTGTTCCGATGCCCAAAACATATTCATAGTGTGGTAAGCCATACCTGTTAATGTTCATGAACTTGTGCACCAAAAGAATGAGGAGGGATTATCTATTGACTAATGTGGCAACATATAAAGGAAGGTACTGCAGGAATCAGTTATCATGTTGATTATCAAGCATAATTAGTGACATAGTATAAACACAGATACATACATGAATATTAATGATCTCTAATTTTATGATCTCATAAGCATGTATCGATATACTTACACTCACTGTATTATCCAAGTACACAGTATAATAATAAAGCTAATTTTGTACTGGTTATTTTCATAGATATCTGATTAAGAATTTTATATTCACTGATTAATATTCATAACATGTTCACAAAAAACAACATGGTTGATTGTATGAATGAATGTGAGACAAACCTAATATGCCAAGGATGAAACCCAAGGAACATTTGGTCCTTCTCTTGTGTTTAAAAGCCATTTCTTGCAAATTGACGAATATTAATGACATAAAGTTGGAGACGTCATGAAAATGTGCTTATTATGAACCAACATCACAGTATGATGCCCAATTTTAAGCCCCGCCCACTCGTTAATATTCATGGCATGGGAACCAAAAACAATCTACTCATCATGGGACATCTACAAAGTATGACATTGATTCATCTTGAGGTTGTTGAGATATTCTGTTTACAAGCTGTTTTTTGACAATTTGCCATTGGAAGCCCCACCCATACATGAATATTAAGGAGGTAAAAACTGTTGTTGCAAAGATCATGTATAGTTACATCATCATACCAAGAATGAACTAAATCAAACCTATGGTTGCAGAGATATTGACAGTTTAAGAATTTTTTTGTTAAGCCCTGCTCACTCATTATTATTCAAGAGATGAGAACCAAAAACAATAGGTTACAATGTATAGTTTAACCCTAACATCATGTGTTTGGTGTGTGAAGGATGAACAGGCTATTCCTACACCATGTATTCCATGCAAGTAGACAGGCTAACCCTATAGCATGTATTCAATATAATTATTAGGTGGACAGGCTAACCCCTACACCATGTATTCAATGCAATTATTAGGTGGACAGGCTAACCCCTACACCATGTATTCTGTGCATGTAAGCTGGACAGGCTAACCCCTACACCATGCATTCAATGTAATTATAAGCTGGACAGGCTAACCCCTACACAATGTATTCTGTGCTTGTAAGCTGGACAGGCTAAGCCATACACCATGTATTCTGTGCATGTAAGCAATGTACTCTGTGCTGTAAGTTGGACATGCTAACCCCTACACCATGTTTTCAATACAAACGTTTACTGGATAGGTTAACCCAAACCATGTATTCATTACAATTATTATCTGGACAGGTTAACCCCAACACCATGTATTCATTACAATTATTAGCTGGACAAGCTAACCCCTACACCATATGTTATCAAATACAATTATTAAATGGACAGGCTAACCCCTACACCATGTATTCAATGCAAATATTAAATGGATAGGTTAACCCCAACACCATGTATTCAATACAATTATTAAATGGACAGGCTAACCCCTACACCATGTATTCAATGCAAAGTAAAGTGGACAGACCAGGCCCTACTGTACACGATGTGTTCCGTGTAATTATTAGGCAGACAGATTATAAACCCCTCCACCAAGATTTCAATGGTTTTGATATTTAATAAGGAAGGTTGAACAAACCTGTTCCATTGATCATGTTAGCCCATTTGCTATACCACCAGTTTAAAGAATTTGTGCCATTCCAGTATGCTATTCTTGCTACATCTCTGTAATTTCCAGCACCAGTATATGCATTGTACAGTCCATTCGATGTACCATTCCTCTGGGAGAGAAAATCATGAGGTTTAGCAAACATTCAAATCAAAACGGTTTAATGAGAAGTCAAAAAAGATATAAAACTCTACACATCCCAAAAAGGCTGTCAACTACATTATATCTTCCAGGAGTCAGTGTTCCATTAGGTCCAAAGCAACATTTCCCAACAAAATGTTTTATAACTCTCTAAAACGGAACAGCCAAACAGTTGTAACAACATGGATCTCTTAACCCTAGGATATTTCAGGAGACAATTTATGTGTGATTAATCAAATCATTTTATGGTAAAATATGAATTCAATTCCTACAGAAGTGTACTTGAAGCAGATGGCTAAAATGTAGTAGATGCACGCTGCCAAAAAAAATGTTTTATTCTGGAACAGAACTGTGACAATTTTAAACTACCAATATCTTAATAACACTATGTAGGAATTGTGCTCAAGTTTCATCACGACATTATAATGGAATATGTACCTTTCACATCAGTCAAAATTAATAAATGCTGCCCTCTACAATATTTTTTTCCTTAAGATTGAGGCATATGTCTAAAATGTGAGAATGCTACTTTATCAGACAGGATATGAAGACGTTACAACCAAATGAGAAATGACAGGTTTGTTGGAAACATTAGTTCACTCACAGGGTTGAAAGTTGGCAGGAATAATGTATCAATAATTAGTGAGAACTACAACCATAGGAAGTGTTTCATAGGGTGTTCATGAGGTAAATTAAAATATGAACCTGACAACGGTAAACAAAAATATAAAACAATATATAAAAAAAACTTACCCCCATTAGAAATCCAAAATGATCACTTGGAATAAGCTTCTTCCCAGCAAACATCTGAGCCTCGTGTAAGAATTCGTCGTAATAACCCCACAAGATTTCTTTTATGCTCAGCCTCTTGAACAGTGTCGAGTTGGTAGATTGAGCTAGTGCAGCAAGGAAGTGTTGCACACCACTCGACATATTCCATGATGAACTGATCGCAGCCTGTGTGAGTCAAGAGAGTAGAAAGCGGAGGAATTTGTTATACCGGTTAGGAAATAAGTAAGTGATAATGGCCTTCCCTTTAAATGACACCAAAATCAAATGAAAGTTAGATGCTAAGAGCTGGTTAATAATATCATTTGAGAAAAAAAACAAAATGCATTGTTGTCATAAGAAGTATTTTGTCAGAGAGAATGGGTGGATGAGGGAAGGGGTGATGAAGGAAGTGAAGATGAGAGGAGGGGAGATGAGAAGGGGAATGAGATGAGGGGAGGGCTGGGAAGGGGAGGAAAGGGAAGAGGAGGGAAGAGGGGAGGGAAGAGGGGATTGATAGGTGGTAGAGAGGGCGGAGAGTGGAAGAGAAGGGGCATGGAGGAGAATAGGGGGATTGGAAGAGGGGAAGGAGGACAGGAGGGGATGGAGGAGAGGATGGGATGGAGGGGAGGAAGGGGCAGGAAGGGATGTTCAAACGTTTGGTACATATTTCGCATCAAAGAACGTGATTAAGGTTTACTCACTACCAGAGGAAAGTTGATGGTAGTGATGACACGGTCATCTGAGCTGACAGAAAGAGATTCTACAAAATGGTACCATATAGGCTGAATGTACGTGACAGTGTCGTTGAGGTGCCACACGCCGCCATCTCTGTGCATGGTTAAGCTGGAAGGCAAGAAGTAAAAAGAGACCATCAGGATACACAATGTGAAGACTTTTAGGATAAAACCATGGGTCTGTTTATCATCTGTCCTGCATTTTTAAAACCAATGAAACTTTTTCATCAAAACTTCTTTGCCAGCAGTGCTGGACTCTTTATTTAATAACTCTAACTCTTGCAACAATGGGATTCATTTCAGTCACTCTGTAGTTCTGTTTCTACTTTACAAAGCACCATGTTGGGTTTCAACCCTTCCAATAATATTCGCATTTATTTTAAAACTCCAAAACAGCCCACTCGCTACAAATATAACACCCCAGTGTGTATACTCAGCTTTTCTAAACTGCTTCAAAGGCACTTGTGTTGACAGTTCTATATGAATATCTTGTTTCTAGCTATATTAAGGGTTCAAAATTGTTCATCTTGTCCGTACAATTGCTTTTGAGGCGTGAAATGAAGGTATAAATGTACTTTAGTGGTATTTTTTAAGCATACCATTAACTAATTGTCCCAAATAGCTGAAAGTAACTCATAAAATGTTCTCTACGAAAGTTGCAGGGGAACTTCCACTTTCATAAAGGAGCAAGTAGTTGGTAATTAATGTCAAGTTGTTAATTAAAACTTAAACCTTTCGTCCCGGGCATAATCTGATATGCAAATATGTCTCAGTAGTGTGATCCTCGAATATTATTAATATTGGATGCTTGTATTTTGACAAGCAGAAGACTATAGCTTTTAAGCTGGAAACATCTATAGTACATACAAGTGACACCAATTCAGACACACATATGATATGTAGCAGTGCTTCAAGGTCATCACTATTGCTTCCTAGTTTGTTAAAAAAACAAATGTTGGTTGGTCACTTCTTCATTTGAAAAACTTCAAAAGGCAATTTATTATCATCCTCAAAAGCATAATTTACTAATTATTCCTCTCTGTGACTTTTCAATTGCGTAGACTGAACATAGTACACAACCTATGATTAGTTAGTAAAATTCACACCAACAGAAACTGAAACAACAGACTACCCAGAACCACAGACATCTTATCAACTAAAAACGTCAGTAATCCAGATTATTTTTATCAGTACTACGTGATGCGGTTTGCTTTGATAGGCTGGTCTTGTACAAAAGTAAACTGAATTTGTTGACACATCGATTGTATGCAAAAAAAGAGTGTCATTGTTATCACACCTGCAGTGACAAACCAGGAAACATATATATTTAAGACGTTTTGACACTGTACAGGTTAAAAAGGCAGACAAAACTATATCACATGACTCCATGACATTCTTAATTCCATCTTATTGTTCCCAACTCTAGACTTCAATTAGATGCTTGCGAAGGTGACTTGTTATTGCTTCTAGAATACCCAAGCTTCTGCATACCTGCTTACCTCTCGATACAATATGTTGTATGTATGTATGCGTGTACGTGTGTGTGTATGGGTGTATGTAAGTGTGTATACACACATACATATTGTAATGATTCTTGTTATTCTAAGATATCGCCCTCTATTACCAGAGAGAGCATAACCCTGTAACGTATTGAAGAACATAATAAACCGACATAAAAATCCACAAGATTCTCCACTAATATTTACATGGTGACAGAATTGGGATCGATTTTTTGCAATGGAAGGCCTACGTCCACCGGAGAATCTAATTTTGAAAGGAAATGTTGCTGAACAGTGGAAGTTTTGGAAGCAGAAATTTACACTTTATAAACATGCTTCAGGCCTAAGCGCAAAGGACCCTATGGTACAGTGTAGTACGTTGCTACACATAATAGGCGATGATGCATTACAGGTATACAATACGTTTACTTTCGCGACTGACGAAGAGAAAAAGGACCTAAACGTCCTGATACAAAAGTTCGAAGAACATTTCTTACCACAGAAAAACGTAACATTTGAGCGACACGTATTCAATACGACATTTCAACGCGACGGTGAATCATTTGAACAATTTTTGACCGAGTTGAAAAATCTTGCTAAGACATGTGATTTTGGCACACTCACAGATGACCTTGTGAAAGATAGAATTGTGGTCGGACTCCGAGATGATGCAGTTCGAGCAAATTTGCTTGCAAAGAAAGACCTAGACCTTGCCAAAGCTGCAGAAATATGCAAAGCTTCAGAAAGAAGTAAAGCTCAGATGACACAACTGAACAAATCTACGCGACAGAGTACAAGTGAAAGTGAAGTGTACACAGTCTATCATAACAGAAGTAACAAAGCAAATAACGATAAGCCTAGACAGTCTCGAACCTATGATAGGTCTAACACACAAAGCAATAGGCCTAGCTCATCTCGACACCAGTGCAGTAAATGTGGTTATAACCATGATCGCAGTGGATATTGCCCAGCAGAAGGGAAATCTTGTAATAATTGTGGCAAAACAAACCATTTTGCCAATATGTGCCGAACAAAATTAAGTCAGTCAAAAGGCTCCAAGACACAACATGACAGACGTAACCAACCAAAGGTACATACAGTAGACGAGGCAAACAGTGATACCGGTACAGAAGGATCCGACAACTCAGACTTTTTCATTGACGTTCTAGAGTCTCAACAATGCAAAACAGCTGATAGTGAATGGAACATCAATTTGTTAGTCGAAGATGAGAAAGTCAACTTCAAGCTTGACACTGGAGCACAATGCAATGTGATTTCTTCATCAGTCCTGGAAAACATGGAGAATGTGAAGTTGCAGAGATCAACCATGCATCTGATAACTTACTCAGGACACAAGCTACAACCAATGGGGAAGTGTGTACTCCTCTGTGAACACAAAAATCGATACTTTGACCTCAGTTTCCAAGTGGTCAAAGGAATGAAGAAGCCCTTACTTGGCTTGAAAGCTTGCACAGCCCTAGGACTGATTAAACGTATCAACAGTGTGGAGTCATCGAAAACTCCAGAACCACAGGACAAGTACAGTGATGTATTTAAAGGACTTGGTTGTTTGCCAGGTAAAGTGACACTCAAAGTAAAAGAAGGTAGTAGGCCAGTAGTCCACCCGCCCCGTAAAGTTCCCATTGCATTGAGAGAAGATGTAAAAGAAGAGCTTAAACGTATGGTTGATTTAGAGGTGATAGAGAAGGTCACTGAACCAAGTGATTGGGTCAGTAGTATGGTAACGGTCATAAAACCTGATAGGAAGAGGGTACGGATATGTTTAGATCCGAAAGATCTGAATGAGGCATTAGATAGAGCTCATTATCCAATGAAAACAGTGGAAGAAATCATAACTAGGCTTCCACAAGCTAAAGTTTTTAGTACTTTGGATGCAAATTGTGGGTATTGGCAGTTGGCCTTGGACTCAAAAAGTTCAAAATTATGTACTTTCAACACACCCATAGGGAGGTATAGGTACAAAAGGTTGCCTTTCGGTATTAATGCTGCCCCCGAAATATTCCAAAGAGTCATGACAGAATTATTTGATGATTTAAGTGGTGTAGAAGTCATGATGGATGACATCATTGTGTGGGGAGCTGATGAGGCTGAGCATAACATTAGGCTACAAAATGTCTTACAAAGATGTCAAGAAAACAATCTAAAACTAAACATAGACAAGTGTAAGTTTAAAGTCAGTGAAGTCAAATACATTGGTCACATATTGACATCAAATGGTATAAAACCTGACCCAAAGAAAATAGAGGCAATTCAGGAAATGCAGCCTCCAACAAATGTAACTGAGCTTAAGAGATTTCTGGGAATGATAAATTATGTTGCTAAGTTTATTAGGAATTTATCAGCTATCTCTGAACCTTTGAGAGTGCTCCTGTGTAAAGAAACAGTATGGCATTGGGAAGAAGAACAGGAAAAATGTTTCAATTCCCTAAAACAAATGATAACTAAAACTCCAGTACTACAGTATTTCGACACCAACAAACCTGTAACAGTAAGCGTGGATGCTTCAAAAGGTGGAGTTGGGGCTGTACTACTGCAAAAT
>KN886447.1:4580-16149 GCA_000934455.1 Apostichopus parvimensis
TGTGGCCGATATCACTCGGCAAGTGCCGTTTCCGGCCATCTGGAGGGTTTTCAAAGCCAAAAATTTCGTTGTACGCTCCGCGCCAACTTAAGGTGGCGCTCCGCTTAGATAGTAATGATCACAACTCGGCGCCCCCCCTAAACGAAAATCCTGTATCCGCCCCTGAATACTGTATGATTCTAGCTGACTGCAAAGTTAGCTACTTCATTATGCAGTTAAAGGAGTTATCACTGATCTATCTCCTTGAAAGCCTTGCCAGATCATCATCTCAACAGTCTGTAATGAGCAATTATCTATCATAGAAAAACAGACTGGCTACTGCATGTTTAATGAAGCAGACAACATCTCACTTGTAAATTTTGATGTTATATTTCACCCATCAGTAAGTACATGATTGCATCTGTCAGTCCTTCGTTAACAGTGGTTGAATAATATCTTCCTTTCCTGTGAAAAGCTTGCCTTTATACCGGGTGATATCTACAGCCTTCATGACATTGACAACAGAATGCGAAACCAGAGTTCTAAAGTTACATGGATATTATGGTGCAATATGTTGAAGTGGAATCACTTTAGGATGGAATTACTAACTAAAAATTGTCTAGTTGTCAGAGAAGCTTAAAAATTGTTGCACTTGATGTGATTGTTGACACTTTATTTTCCTTTGAATTACCAGAATATCCCTTTCAGAGCAAATTATACAATGATTTTCCAATTAGACGTTCTACATAGTAGTTCACTATATGTAGTAAACCCTGCCATGACTTCATGCACAGTTAAATAAAATATGAGGCTTGAAGGAAAATATACTAACTAGTCATTAGCACTGTCATTACTGATTAACAAGTGAATGATTCCAACGTTGTAGCAAGACAGATATGCAGTAGATATTTATTCACAATAGTCATTAATGATTCAAATCATGAATTATTCCGTCTCCATGACAACATGAAGATTGCAAAGATGAGGAGCTTAGTCTCAATACCTGTTTGCTGATGAATTTCGGAAAACAAACTGCCGAAGCAGATACAATGTTTCTTATTCTAAATGCACTCTGACCAGGTGGGTTTAATGGTGAAAAGCTGTTGCAATCGGAAGAAAGAAATTTATTTTCTGTTGCCCTTATGGCGCAAACGATTTACCGTAAAATCACTGCGACTGCCCATGTCATGTTCATTACACAAATGTAATCAGAATAGTCTACACTTGCGGCCCGATCAAAATTTTAATGCAGTCCTATACTCGTATCGTCCACTTTTTACAATTCCATAGAGGAAACATCTGAAAACACCTGTTATGTTGCAATTGAAGGAAATGACACAATTTTGCAAGCTACATTGGTAAGAACAAGAGAAAGATGCTATTCAAGAGAAAGGACCTAAGACAGGCTAGCCAGAAAAGTGAAACTCCTAGGCCTAACGGTAGTAAACAAAACAGAGATATTTGATTGCCGAATGATCTGTTGGGCAGGGCTTGCAAATTTTGATTGAAGTTTGTAGAATCTACGGACTACGAAATCTGGCGAATTTTACTCAGCTCAAATTGTTTAACAACAGATACTCTCGATAAAACTATGAATATTGATATGAAAATAGCATAGAATGGTGTCATTTTCACTGAGCTTTTAGTGCAGTAAGCTGGTAAGGTCGAAGTGTAAATTTGGCAAACAAGTACTGAGATTTCAAATGCTTCAGTAAGTAACAGGAATCATACATGAGGAATCCCCTGACCTTGTTAGAAATTATTTACAACTCACATTTTGTGTAGCAATTTTGAGGACTTTGAACTCTGCTTCGCATAAAATTTGCTGAAAATGGTATTGTGCTTTTGCAACAACAAAAAACATGCCCTATTTCTACACATTTTGGAAAACAGATGCCTTTGTTCCCAAAAACATTTTTGCACTAATAAATATTATTGATCACATCATGTGCAAGCAACACTTTACAACCTCACCTCACCTATCCCCCACCCCCTCTCTCATTCTGCAAACCCCTTTTGGTAATCATTCGTACCATGAGAAGCACTCTACTAATGTTTCTTAGTAGGAAATTATATTACTGTTCAACAGTTTTTGTAAGTTCCGAAGACTAAGATCAAATATATTATCACATAGATTCAGACCATTCTTTTATTCTCCTGGTCATCTTCATTTAGCTGACATAAACTATCAACACAATAGGGTATGTCAATCCTGTTTATCTGGCTTGGGGGTAGCGTTCCGGTTCAGCTGGCGAGAATCAATTTCCCACTGGTGCTTCTTTTGTTGGCTTTTTTACAAGTGTGGTCAGGGATTTATCTTAAGCTTTGTTTGCTGGAGAGTATAAATTGATGCAGGGAAGCTTTCTCCACAGAGTTACTCCAGCTTCCTCTTCATGATATACTTGCTTTACATTTTACTCTTATACTGTACTTTACTCAATTACTTTGCATTTTACTTTATTACACAGTACTGTACTGTTATCCATCTATTCAGAATACATTTTAATAGTGTTGGATCTCTACAATAATAATATTACTGGAAATCTTACTCTACTTGTGTTGTGTTTATTATACATCCCCTGTTATAATATTATAAATAGTGTTTGGTTTTTCAATTTAAAAGTAAACTACCTTACTACAGAATGTTGCATAACAATATGTTTATACAGTACTTTATATTATGCAGCACAAACAGACACCAATTCAGCCAAATCTAATTGTACAGACAGACCACCAGTGCAACTAACACATCCATCCTACACAATACACCAAAACATGCTATTATTTATATCAAACTTGTAACCAGTTAATATTGTGACAAGATCAATGGTGGATAGCCTTGATTCAATTTTGCAGTCATATATTTTTCCAGTTTTAAAAATCAATATTCTCAACAACAACAAAATTCAATATTTTAGGTATTTGTGAAAGAATTCAGTTACAAACAATTATTGCTCACCTTCCCGACTGAAATGAAAAACACAATCGAAAAGATGAACCCGAGCAAAAGCAAACGAGAAAATTAAATTATTTGATTCGAAACCTTTCAATTTACTGTAGTTTAAAACTGGAACTGCTAAAAGTGTCTGAACAATACCAGGTTAACAGAAAATGTGAATATTAAAGTACCCTTTAGAAGTATTACAGAGGAAGAGTGTTAGGGGGTAAGTTTAGTCCAAACTGAGTTCTATTCAAAAGTGCTGGATACTAAAATCATATGATAGCAATGCAGGTCACTATCTTCATAATGCAGCTTCCACTTCCAGGTAAACATCAGTATTTATTTTTGAGTAACACTTTAAAGGTTTGGAAACTGTTGACTAATATATCTATGCAAACATTTTCAGCAGGTTTTACCAAAGTAGGCTCAACAACCAGTTAAAAGAGTTCATTTGCCACACTGGCAGGAGAACATTAGAACTTGCTACAATTTCACAAAAGGTTTTTAAAATGTATGGGATGTCACTTTCATGCAGCAATGATCTTTTTGCAAAAAGCATTTCTTAAATATTAGACTATTACACAGTTACACATCCAACCTGCCTCGACCAGCATATCAAGACTTAAAGGGATAGCCCAGATAGAAAATTATTTTTTACTTCATATAAAATGAACATACTGTTATCATCCTGATGAAATTTACATTGAATTCCTGCCTACTGTGTTTGACATATTAGCATTTGAAAGTGGCATGTTTTGTACCCAAAGTGAACTTGAACCAAACAGGTGTGATGTCATAGAAGCAAAATGACCTTTATTTTTTTCAAAAGTTTTCATCCAATTTTCTACTTCAAATTTGGAATACATCTCGATATGAACACTTCAGCAATTGGTACTGTACGTTGCTAACTTCCAAGTTTGAACCCTATCTAATCCAGTCTACACAATCAAGTGAAAAATAAAGAAAACAAAACATTTTGCTGCCAGTATGCAACTACAGTATAACAACACACCTGTTTGCTTCAAGTTTACTGATCATGGTAAACTGTGACCATTTCAATTTTTCAATATCTCGATACTTAGGCTATTTCAGAATTGCTTGCAAATTTCCCAGGATGATCAGAATATGTTTCTCTTTCATACTTGTCAGAAATAAATTTTCCCCTGGACTATCCTTTAAATTCACTGGAAGGTAATGAATGAATCTCTCAGTCACTTGCAGATACCAATTCACATAAGCATGATCTGTTACATAATAAAGGTGTCAAGTGTGTTGCTCCTTGGTCAGTTCTGAACTTGGTACCTGATGCTATTGGAACAATCAACACTCTATGTTTGCCCCATTCACTAGCAAGGCTGAAGGTCAATTTAGAAGTTCAAAATCCCAGGTGATTGAGATATAGTTTCAGATGAGAGATGTGTGCTTTTGAATGCAACAATATCGGGCAAAAATGTCTCAGAATTTGTCTCATTAATGTCATGAAAAACAATGTCTTTCATTTACTGATGTCTAGCAGCTAATCATACCACTGCATTTAAATTAGCATACAGATTTCAGCACATGAGATGACTGGTTGTTATGGATACTGGATAAGGATCCCTACATAACATAACTACCAACAGCAACAAGTGAGAGTGAAGTAATAATCAGCCATTGGTGACAAGTGATCATAGTTATAGAATCAAGAAATTAGTTTTATATATATGCAAAACTTGCACAGTTAACTTGGAAATTACTAATACATTGCCAAACTTTGTCTAATTGACCAATTCTTATTATCAAATGCAAATGCATTCCAATCAAGTATCATTTTGGATAAGTTTAACAAAACTAGTTTCGGAGAATGTTCAATGCATCCGTCCAGCATCAGTGAAAGTAAATGGTTGAATGCACTAAATGTCACACATGACATAGTTTTCCAGCAGTACATAAATTTAGACACACAAATTATACTATTAAAACAAAAGATATTACTTGGATTGTCCAAGTATTAACGGCAGCTCCACAAACACTTCTTGCAACAAATCCTGTAATGGACCGATAAGAGCCGATTTGGAACAAATTAACTCACCTCTGTGGATTTGAATTTTTCCAATCACTCCATAAATGACTCCCAGACATACAGGGTTCCATGCTGTGGCAAGTTCAGACCCTAGAAGTTAAAGGAAACAAGTTAACATTAATTTGTGTCATACTGGGAATTTAATGCAAAACTTTCAGTAGTCAGCATAATGCACATAGCATTAGTTTTAAACTAGGTTCAGAAATTAATGAGCCACATGGGTTAGTAAACTAAGCTGTTGAGTGTTGACATTGAGTATAAAAGTATGTTTACCCCCTTGACGTCAAGCCTTCTCTTTTGGCAAATCTTGTGTCCTTTCGCTCTAATTCCTTTTATATGAACTGTTAAATCCCACTGACGAGAGAGTGTTCTAGAACCCTACAACTAATACTACAAGAGCTCAATGGGCACTATGGTTCCTTGCTTAGTGGAATATTTAAGTGTTGAATGTCATCACCAAATATCATAATATTTATGCCCACACGTATGCCCACACGATTAACCAACAACTATATTTCTAAGATATAATCTGATTCAAGGCTGTGGAGTTATTGTAATTTTACAATTTTGGTGCCTCCCAAAGAAATAAGGCCTGGTTAACTTTTGCGCCTATATGGTCCCAACAATATTTGGCTCAGACAAAATGGCTCAAAATATATTAACCCCTTGGGCCCCAATGGTCCCAAAATATTGAACCCCACAAATTTGGGCCCAAAGAATGTATTGCAAATGCAGTTTAGGTGGTAATAAAATTTGGGCCCACCCGGCCCACATGGTCCCAAAATATGAATGCCTACATGTAACAGCTATTAACTAACAACTGTATACCCAGTTTGGTTACAATCCCACTTAAGCTTGCCGAGTTATTGCAGTGTAAAGATGTTTACGTTTGACCCCATAACCTCATTAATATTCATTAAGGTCCATCCCAAAAACGATAGGGTACACCTTCTCACTATAATGCATCTACATAGCAGGTATAGCGTCGTTAAGTTATAGCAGACCCAAGTGTCACAGACAAACACACTCGCATACACACGCCAACCTGACTGCAGAGGTTCCTTTGCTTCCAGCAAGGAACCAAAATGATTTATGGGGCAAATATGAAGTAACTGTTATTTTTACATTGTACATTACATTCTGTACTTAAATTCCTTCCAATTATGACATGCCTGCCATATATATGCTATTTATATATCATTTAACTTAAGGATTACAAGAAATGTTAAAAGGTCAGCAATTTTAATAAGATTCTACAGCATGTTTTGGCAGCAGGCTCTGGATAGTTTGAAGAAAGGTTAAATGGCACATTCAATATGTTAATTTTTAGTCCCTTTCTATAGTACAGAGTACTGACTTTACTGCAAGGAAATGTATACCTTATTGTCAGGTTTCCTTTATCCTAACATTTAATGCCAAAGTTGTGGCAAGCCAAGTTACAAAGCTCTGTTAAAAAGGCTGCCAATAACAAATGAACTCATATGAGATTGTCCCCCTAGTATTGTACATTTCTGTCTAGAAAATGTACCCCCAACTGCACAAATCATGACATTGCACGGCTGTTCCTTTTTGAAAGTGAACTGATTATTTGATCTATATTAAGTTAGTAATTTACCAAACTCTGTTAAACTGCCAAACAGACTGCCAAATGTAACCAATGCATATGCTATCAAGTTCCCCATTTGGGAAGATATATCCATTGGCTTAGTTTCTACGTAACCCTCTGAAGAAATGAAAGTAGCAATAACAACAACAAGAATGCTTGCTTGGTAAATCCCTGCCTGATTCTAGACTATGTTTAATGTACAAATAGCACTGTCTTTATCTTTCCAGTCTGTTAAACATGCATGCATTACCCACACCATTCTTCATGCCAAGGAATTTTTACTAATTAGGCAACTAGGCCATGCAGCAGGGCAAGCTACAGTACAGTATAAACACTAAGCCATCTTACAAATATACAGCTCTGATTCTAACATATCGACTTGTAATCAGAGTATGTACACATGAAGAAAATTTTCTATTCTTATATGCATAACCCTACATAAATATGCAAATGAGAAATATGAAATTTGGAACTTCATGATTGACTGAAGAAAGATATCTGTCTCATAAATTGCACAAAAATACGCTCCTTGAGAACACAAAATGAGAGTTACTGAAGTCAAGAGGTATCTCGTTTTGGACATGCTTAAAATCTTCAAGTCTGGAAAAAATGCATTGTGGTTTCGATGATGGAACATAATGGGTTTTTTTATGAATCTGACAAAATGCATAGTGAGGGTGTACAACATATTTGATCTAAGTAATACAGTGAAAAGCAGTGTGATGTGACAAACAATAAATTCACAATGACACAGGCTGTCCTGAAATGACCATTGACCTCAACAACAGGCTCTTTATACTAAATGTGATAGATATATCAACATACTTAATGTGACATCTGTCCTTGAAATATTACAGTCTAAAACATGGTTTACACAATTTGACCCCTGTTGAACTCAAACGACCATTGATCTCCGCCCAGAACATTAGGCCCCTTGTACTCAATGTGGTACAATTACATACCAAATATGCAATCTGTCCAAGCTTCACTTGCGATATTATGTTTAGGAAGGTGTGTTAGTACATAGAGAGACAGGTAAGAGGGGAGTGAAGTAACTGTTTGGCATTTGTTGACTTCAAATGACCTATGACCTCCACCAAAAGCTATAATAGGCTCCTTAAATTTGATATATGGTACATCTACAAACCAAATATGAGATCTATCCAAGGTTCCCTACTTGCAATTTCATGTTTACAAGGCCTTCATGGTTTGACCTATTGTCCCCAATTGACCTTTGACCTCCACCAAAATCAAAAGGCTTCTTGTTTTCAATGTTATACACTACCTTCATACCAAGTATGAAATCTGCCCAACTTCCAATATTGAGATATCATGCTTACAAGGTTTCAAAATTTGACCTATGGTGACCCCAAATGACCTTTGACCCCCACCAAAAACAATAGGCTTCGTTTACTTAATGTGGTACTTCTACACACCAAATATGAGGTCTGCCCAAGCTTCACCCACTCACATACACACACACGCCACCTTGAATGCAAAGGTTACGATTATCATTGAAACCAAAAAAGGTTGAGAAGTTCATCACACTTCGCCTTTATTGTTTGGAAACTTTATCCAGCAAAAGAAAAAACCAACAAATCCCAACATAGATGGAAGACATCATCATGGTGGGTACAGCTTATGGTGACAAAAACACTGCGTAAGGTGAACCTTTTGTAATGGAGAAGAGGGATGAGGAAGGTAACAAACTCCAGCATGATCATGCTTCCAACATACCAACCCATGGTCTACTACAAAGCAACTGCACCATCACCTCATACTTCTCCAGCAAAAAAAAGCCATTTGCATAGAATTTGGACAAAATTTTGGATTCTAAAACACAGCTTAAAGGAGAAGAATTAATAATCTTCAGCTTAAACTATATGGCACAGATTTTTGTGAAGAACAATCCCCACCCCCATCCCCCTCCCCTTCAAACAGCTATAATAGATCTGTTCTGGCTGATCATTCAGCCACATAATGAGAAAGTGTCCAATTCCATTCAAATCCATGCAAAATTTGCAACCAAAACTCATTTCAATATATTTTAAGATGTTTTGCAGTAACTTCAATTTAAATTGCAGTTTTATTTTCAAATATGATACCCAGAACAGTATGACTGATTTTATTGAATGGTAAATTTTCATATCAAATAATCAAGGGAAAGTCATGTTGTACCAAATTTTCCCCATAAAGTTTGAATTAATACTAATGTGTATGAGGATCTATGTATGAAAAATACTACTTGGAGCAACCAAACTTTAATATTCCTTGGAATATTTGCTATAACTTCAACAATTAACATTAGTTGTCATGTTGGAATATTGTCAATGTGAACTCTTTTATCTGACACAGCCTTGTATTCGTAAGTATTTTTACAACAAAAACAACATTACATGCCTCTTGGCACAAACCCTAATCTTCCATACGTTGTAGAGCATTGAAGTACATTGCTGTCAATCCAAGTGACATAGTTATTTCTACACAACATTAACATTTTGAGAAAAGATGCTTTGGATATCTGGGGCTCATGAATATACAGTAGTTGGACTAATCTAACCACACAGACCATAAGATCAGTTCCTAGGATTTAGCACATTATTCAAGTTAGGATAGCATATACAGTAACAATAGAATGTCATGGCATAGAATAAAGTGTAATAAAATAATGTCCCCGGTTCGAGTCACTCCAAGATTAATGTATGTCGTCCAGTACAGAGTTGTTGACAATTGACTATTCATAATCATGGACGTTAAATATGAATGTAAGAGACTGACTTTGGTCAGCTTGGGGTTTAGATAAGCCAATTAGGCTTCTTCGCGAGTTCCTGCTTGCAGGAGGATCTACAATACATACAAACATATTTTAATGTGGTGAGATGAGCAAACCTTCATGGCTTAAAATGAGCAGTATTTTTAATAGCTAATCTTTTAAACACATAATTTTCATATGTAACCTGTTTCTTCCTCGTTAGTATTTGTTTTTATTTGAGTGTAACTATTGTAATGTTGAAAGTTACTGTACTACTACATGTAGTATGGAAACATACAGAATTCCTTTCATGTAATTTTTTATTATTTTTTTTCTCTCTCTGTAAGTCAACTTGTCTTGAAGTAGATGGCTGAAATGGCAAATTAAATGATATGATTTCAAGTGGTGATCATGGGCAGAAAATAGTCAGAAAGTATTAACTATATTTTGCTAATAATGTCTTTTGACAAAAGTTAATGTAAGAAAGAAAAATTTATAATTTGTGTTTACAATGTAGATTAGAGAACAAATTAATGTTAACTTTATAATGAGCAATGTTTCTGAAAGGAATACAGTCTGACAATCAATTGAAGTCATTGCTAGTTAAGACATCCTTTCTCCTTCAACCTTTTTTCCCCCTCCCCCTCCCCTCCATCCATCACCCTCTGCACAGCAGGTGATGGAAATGGCACAACTATGAACTAACATTCAAATCTGCAATGTTGCAAATGGATGTCAATAAGTATTGTGAGAAGAAACTGATTGAATATGAACTACTGCATGTTTAGCAATGCAGCCTATAATGAAAATACAATCGTGATGAGTGAGAAGTGTATGAAAATGACTTTAACAGTGAAAGTCGTTGCTAGTCGATATACCTTCCTTTATTTCCCTTCCTCCTCCCCTCCGCCACCCTCTTCATTCTTCCACCTCCCATGCAGTAAACTACCTTAGTACAAGTCCCCTGACCCTATGGAACTCATTAACCTTGGGTCTTCCAGTAGAGCTTACTCATATTGTGGGATTTCTGGGGGGAAAAAATTAACAGCTCTGAATTTTCATTTTGCATGCTTGTGCTCTTTCAGTGAGGTTAATTGCTTTTTTTTTAAGAATGGGTGAGATGCAGTGAGTGTCCTCAGATGCAAGCAAGAAGGCTTTGTTTACTTACTTCCCCGTTTAGATGGATTGAAATCCTTCCCTGTGAGAGATCAAAGCATGCATAATATGACACAAAGTTCTCGGAGAAATTAACAAAATTGGTGAGTTAGCCTACATATCTTGCATCAAAACACAAACAAAAACATGATATATAGTCAGTATTGCAAAATTCGGAACACTGCGAATTTCGGACACCCCTAAGAAATGCACAATTTCCTATAGCAGCAGCCAATTTCACGAAAAACTACAAAGATACAGATACTTTCTCTCTAAAATGACCCGTGTGCAAGTAAATACTTACATATTTGTCAATAAAATGACGGAGATCTATGAAGTCTGTTATAATTACTGAAAGAGCAACTGCGCCACCAATTTTATCACCAGCGCCACACTGTGGGAACGAGTGTCCGAATTTTGCAATAATCTAGCAAAGAAATACCAGTTCCACAATCACGAAGAATCTTCTTTTTTACAACGTGAAAACAGTTTGCAGGAAAGAAAGTTTGGCCGTGTATCTTAATATAACACACTTCTCCCATCATATCAAGTATATTTTCAGGTGATTTATACCAGAAGATATAGTTTTGGGGTGATTTAAGGCTTAGGTGTCCGAAATTCGAAGTGTCCATGCTACAAGCTGATAGGACATGTGTCACTTTCATGCTCTGGAAATGTCAAAATGGAGCGGTCAACTGAGCTACATTCATGCAAACAGAATTCCAGATGATATCTAACGTTAGGCATATGAACGATGAAGGTCCAGTGGGCACCACCATATACAGCCACAGTAATGTTACACAGTAAAGCAAGTTATGGTGGATAGTTATTGAATCTCTAAATCACAGTCGAATTCTGAAAAGAGTATTAGAATATGATAATCAAGTTGTCTATAAATTTGTGACCACCCTGTCTCCAGCTGCAAAGGATAGTTTACACATGAGGTATGGGCCTTAAGCTAACTTGGTAACTAATACAGAGGGCCTGAATTTGTTCAATTATCAAGTCATACATTTTGAAACATGACTCATTAATATAACCTGTGTGTAAATTGAGTAACCATTAAGTCCTTCT
>KN886447.1:20155-44457 GCA_000934455.1 Apostichopus parvimensis
TTTTCGATCGAAAAACATGGTTTATCAGTCGATAAACATGGTTTTTCGACTGATAATCTATGTTTTTCGATTTATTGAGCAATTGGCTTGCCATACACGTTAGGTAGCGATGAGTCACACTTTATCCTTCAAAGAGCTTATATTGCAGTACTTTTTAGTGTCGTTTTTGGGGGTGAAGGAATTGATATGTTTGAGGCGAGTCTTCCATGTCTTTAAGGTACATATATAATCACTGCAGCTCTAGAGTCAATTTTGCGAACGGTATAACTTAAAGAAGCAGGTGCTTTCTATTCTGTGGAACTACTGAATTCCAATTCCAATTAAGATTTAACAGTTATATTACACATATTTCTAATGATACGCATACATAATATTCACACCACGGAGACAAACTGAATTGTAATCCTCGGCTGAACAGTGTGATATATTGAACGTATGGTTCCTTAACGTAGGTTAACGTACATACAATCTAAAGCGTATAATGGCATGATCAACCCTGACTATCCAGACCGCAAGCAATCTACATTTGGCGGTGTAGTATATGTGACGTCACCATATCTGATTATATAGCCCACACATACTTATTCATCACATGGGCGAAATCAACGATTTCTGGGAAGCGGTTCTTAACGGTGGAAATTCAACAGTGGCTTTGTTCGTTCAGATTTTGTAACCTGGCTGGATATTTAGTGAATGGAAATACCTTTACAACGTTTTCTCATTCCAAAGTTGTGTAAAACAGTCGCAACACATGAGAAATTAGAAGACACATATTTCACAAAGCATGTTCCGGTGATTGCGACATACTGTCTCGATTTTTATTTCAATACAAAAGTACACAAATCGGATAGCCTAACAAACCTAGGTTGAAAATTTGTACGTATTTTTAAGACTAACAGTTACAGAGCGCACAACACGAGCTTACCACAATACGGTAGGCAAACATTTACTGAAAAGAAATTGCCATTTGTTCGCAACATAACAACACATTTTATAACTGAAGTTCCTATATAATATTAAGTGATCCTGAACAGTTTCTTTGTAGTGTGACATATTTATACTTTTTGGACCTGATACTGGACTAACTTTAGAAAAGTTGAAAATGTCAGGTCAAAATCAAACAGAGGAGTCTGCTTCAGACAGAAATGTTGAGATGTGGAAGATTAAAAAGCTGATAAAAAGTCTACAAGCTGCCAGAGGGTGAGTGTGAACATTTTGTGTATGAAATTCAGACATTATGTTTTTTAGTCCAGCAAAATTGACAGTCCAATTTATGCGTAGAAAGGTATCTTTTTATGGTGGATCTAAGAACACAAATTCAAAATGAATTTGAGCCAATTTCCTAACCATATGACATATCATGTAAGAACCAAGATTACTATTGCTAGGCTTGACATAGGGCCTAAGTGACACTCATTCTGAATTAAAGTAGGCCCAAGGCCTAGTTTAGGTCTATAGAACTTTATTTCACCATAGAATTTTATGAAGTGTATGAAGAACCATTCAAGACAAATTAGATACGCTTGCTTAAAACTGTTTACTAACAATAATGATTTGATTAAAATGTGTGGTGTCAATCTATTTAATAAAATAATTACAGACCTAGGCCTCCTCACCTTATGTCATTACAAACGTGTCACCCAACAGGATATTACAATACATAGGTCTAGTAGTAATATCATCTTGTGTACATCAGTACTGCTGTCTATGAATTTTGTTGATCACAAAATACTTAAATTATAGTTTATGCACCATGGTTGCACATGCTATATGATTGAACCTAAAAGGCCATTTTCGTTGCCCTAACATTTCCTAGACAGTATCATCTTGTATGTTTAGCTGAAAAGAAGTAATTTTAAGCTCAAATGTTACCATAAATTTATGAACCATGTAGTCAATAGAAGTGAAATGACCCGTATGACGTCGAGTAAATCTTCATCGTCTCTACATGGGGAAAAAGGTTATTTAATGTTATTTGCATACCTTTATGTTTTTGTCAACAGAAATGGAACAAGTATGATATCTTTGATCATCCCTCCAAAAGATCAAGTATCCAGAGTAGCTAAAATGTTGGCTGATGAGTTTGGAACTGCTTCAAATATTAAAAGCAGAGTAAACAGGTAAATTAATCTATTGATCATATAATAGAAAAAATATGTATATTACAGATGATGATGGCATGTCTCTTAGTCTCAAGTTTTGAACTTAAAATTGTAAGATACTGCATTATCAGTTCAAATTTATGTGGTTCATAATCATAAATATCGCAAGTCTCCTGCATACACTATTCATTAATTACTTAAATTCTCACAATTTTCATCCAACTGGGTAACCCTCATGTGACCCAAAATTGCCCACCATAAACTCACACACGCATCTTTTGATCAGACTACTCAATTGCGTTTATAAGACGTGTCATCATTATTGATTTCACTAAGAACAGTTTGTTAAATCTAGTTATCTTTACATGCCGTGACACTCACATTAAAATCCTGTACACTTACTCCTTGTCAATACAAATATATGAATTACAGTATGAATACCCCCCCCCCCCCAGTACTCCTACATGGTTACAGTTAACTACTATTTCAAAGTTGTTTGTAAAGTTTCAAAAATGAAATTACATCAAAAGTTTGTCAAAACTGACTTATGCCTAGATAGCCCTTAGTGAGAAAACATGACATGCAATTGTGCTGTCGTTAGAACTTTAATATCTTTTTCAAATAAAAATATTGCTTTGCTCTTTTAAACCAAAAGTTCACCATTAAGTGACTGCTGACTTAATAATCCTTTTCCAGATTGTCGGTATTGTCTGCCATTACCTCAGTACAACAGAGATTGAAACTCTATTCCAAAGTACCGACCAAGGGCCTAGTCATATACTGCGGTACCATCGTCACAGACGACGGCAAGGAGAAACGGGTCAACATCGACTTTGAGCCATTCAGACCTATCAACACATCATTGTACTTGTGTGACAATAAATTCCATACAGAAGTATGTTTGTTTCCTTCCTTCTGTCCTTCCTTAACACTCTATGGTCCAGGGCTATGTACCGATATGAAGGAAGTCTGCTCATTCCATTTGTTAAACCTTAATAACCTTTACTTCCCCTACCTGATTTGAAAGATTTTTTCGCTTTTATTGGAGTTTGCCTGAGGGTGTAACCTTTTTCTTTGCGATAAGGTCGATGTATAAAAGTAAGTCTGACCGAGGGGTTTTACTTAAGTTCAAGGAATTTCAAGTAATTTTCTACAATTGGCCAGAAAAGAACATTGGTTGCAGCAAGTGGCCAGACAGTATGAAAATCTGTCTTCACCTAGAATGAGCATTGTACGCTCAGAAGGGTACGCTGGTAAGATTCTCAAAGCTGAAAGTCTTAATTAAATGATCCAATTACCCTAATAATATCAAGTTTATAGGCTGATATGTAATTTTGGCTGGTGGGATTGAAACCTTTTGCAAGGCAGGGTTTGGCCCAGGGGCCACCAGCATGTGAAGTATGACCCATGGCATGTAGAGCATTTACCCAAAAAGTTTCAGACATGAGCTAAGGAGTGCCCCACTGTCCTATCATTCCTAAAGATGATTTTCCTCTCAGCAATCGAAATGTTCATTTATTTTGTGATTAACAACCATTGCGACATCACTAATGTGGTTCAATACAATATGCTTTATAACAGGCTCTCACAGCACTGCTAGCAGATGACAATAAGTTTGGTTTCATCGTGATGGATGGTAACGGAGCCCTATTTGGTACACTTTCAGGGAACACAAGGGAAGTGCTTCATAAATTCACTGTAGATCTGCCTAAAAAGCATGGTAAGATAATCAATTTCTTTTCCTTTTTTAATTTAAAAAAAAAAAAATCTCATGGTAACTGTGATACTTCAGAATAAGATAAGATAAGGACCCATATTGTAACATTTTACAATTGACATTTTGAATTTTGTAAACGTTTACTGCTGGAACTTTTGAATATCTGCAGAGCCGATGATGACAAGATTAAAGGCATTGAAGACTCGCCCCAAACCGCATGCCGCGCTCTGAAAAAGTTAACTTTCCGTTGCTTGCAAATGACGATTTCTTCTTGTCGCTTCACAATGCAGACAGTAATGAAACGTGATACCTTGTTATCTTTGATCTAGACTGGAGATGTCCACGATGCTATGTACACTGTTGTGGGTATTGACCATAGCTGTATGTATTGACTGTGCACTAGTGTCTAATTACCGACGGTAGCAAGCAGTGTGTGTATTTTTTGGGATCGATGGTGGTGTCTAACACTTCTGTTACACCTCATTCGAAACTAGGTCAGATTACCGGCATGAGACGTTTCTTGGTGTGCGAGTCTTCACACCCTTAAATATTTTGTGTTTTAACAGGCCGTGGTGGTCAGTCTGCTCTTCGTTTTGCAAGGCTCAGGATGGAGAAGAGACACAATTACGTGAGGAAAGTGGCAGAGACGGCTGTACAACTCTTCATCACGAACGATAGACCCAACATTGAGGGCTTAATCCTTGCAGGGTCCGCAGACTTCAAGACCGAACTTAGTCAGTCTGATATGTTCGATCAAGTAAGTCTCTTAAATATCCTTTCACTTCTAGTCAATTATTCTCTTTCGAAATAAACTTAAATGGCTCACCGCAAAATTATTTGTATATAAACAAATTTCACTATCACTGAATACTCATAAAAAGACAAGACTAAAATACCAAAGTTTACACTTCAAGTTTTTCTATTATTTACACCTTGGAATGAGGAGAAGGTGTAAACAGAAAGTGATAGGTCAGACGTTATCTTTGGTCCCGATAGACATGTTAGAGTGAGCAGTCCATTTAAGATTAATTCCATTATTTTGGGGTGAATGGGGGGTGGGTTTGGGTGGTCAGGAGAAGCCATACGGGGAGGGAGAGGAAATTGTGACCAAGTGCAAATATTTAGTAATTACTGCAAGCTGTAAAATTCCATTTTGTTTGTCTTACAGAGACTTCAAGGCAAAATATTGAAACTGGTGGATGTCTCCTATGGAGGTGAAAATGGTTTCAATCAAGCTATAGAACTGTCCGCTGAGGTCTTATCAAATGTCAAGTTTATTCAAGAGAAGAAACTAATTGGTAAGGATTCCAAATATTTGTGTCAAGCTTTCATTCATAACTTTTCATTTCAACTTGCGCATATGTATGTGTGTGTGACAGTATGTGTGAATGTGATGCCTTGGCTTTCTGTACTATCTAACTCAAAGAATACTCGTTGGTTTTAACTTCATACTTGGTGGTTTTAACTTTTTACTTGGTGGTTTTAACTTCATACTTGGTGGTTTTAACTTCATACTTGGTGGTTTTAACTCCATAATAGTCCATAATAGTAAGTACAAGAACCTTATTGTTTTTCCGTGGCAGTCATAGGTCATTTGAAGGCAACATGGGTCAACGTCTGAAAACTTTACAAGCATGGTACCTTCAAAGGTATAGCATAGATGATCTGTATACTTTCGTATGGGTATCTGACTTAGTGAGCACAAGACCTCTTTGGCTTTCCTTAGAGGTCAAAGGTCATTTGAAACCTCCAAAGGTCAAAATCTTAAAACCTTGTGAGCATGATCACTTTTAAAGGACAACTTGGTGTAACATGCAGAGATCATTTGAGGTCAACATTAATCAAATGTTGACCTCAAAATGAATACTTTGTAAACTTGAGAACTCATAAACTAAACCATTGTTGAAGGAAGTATTAAGCATATATGGATCAACCTTAGTGAGTTCAGCAAAATGTGTTTGTTGGAGTTAACCAGAGGTCAAAAGGTTGGTAAATATGATAACTTAGAAAGTTAAACTCTGATGAAATTCATACTTAGTCGTAGCTTACTAGATTCACCTAAGTTTAGAAATCTATTGTTATCCTGTTGAGGTCAAAGGTCACTTGAGGGAATAAATCGTAAATATGTGCAGCGTTTCCTTAAATGTTCGTGTATAACACAAGGAATCAATAAGCCTGTTTGGCTAGCTGGTTTTCAATTGATTCCAAATTAGTTCCAACTGATGGTAATTTTTCATTGAAAATTTACATTTTGATAACCCCTATCCCATACATTGTAGTAATATATTGTCATGTTTATGTCTTTGGATGTCGACTGTGTGTGTGTAGATTCCACCTAGAATGGTGTGACTGGTTTTTGTTGTTGTTGTTGCTTACAAGACCATAGCTTGTAGCTCTTCTTGCTGAAATGAATCTACCCAACAAATTAGGATAATTACTTAAACTGATAATCCTGTTTCTCATTTGCAAAACACGTCCTTCATTCGTCATGGTTTCTGAATAGCAATTGAAGTAGTCTCATACACGGAATATAGGTGTATGGAATTATCAGTAACCAATACGTTGCATTTCCATATAACTCTCAGGTTGCAAAAATTGTGTAAATTTTAAAAATCTGAGCCATCACAGTATGACACAACTTTTGTTCATGTTAACTTCTAAGACTATTGTGACGTAGGATAGTTATGTAAGAATATTGCCGTAACCTTCTTTGCAGGAAACGATGAATTGGGAATTTTGTCCGAATTTAATATTTTTAACTGACCGATTTTATGTCATAATTTCTGATAAGCAGATGTTGTAAGAGTCTCTGTAATTTTCTCTTTCCTGGCAGGTCGTTACTTTGATGAAATTTCTCAAGACACAGGAAAGTATTGCTTTGGGGTAGAAGACACATTTAAAGGGCTTGAGATGGGTGCGGTGGAGACGTTAATCGTGTGGGAAAATCTGGAATACACTCGATTTGTCTTGAAAAATCACGCTTCCGACGGTAAGATTCACGTCCATGTTGAACATTAGAAAGAGAAACGACTGCTAATCTACTGCATAAATCCTAGGCAGGTTAAATGTGTAAAAGTTGTAAAGCCTGACAATTGAAACCTGCTCTTAAACCTGGTATTCTACAAAGGAATACTGAAACGAACCAGTTGAAGATGAGTTAGGCAGACAAAGATAATTGAAAAACTGAATAATACATTAAGAAAAAAAAATAGTCAGTGAGTTGACAGGAAGCAGGAGATGAAAGAATTACAAAGGCAGAATTAGGATAAGAAGTAAACGTGGAGAAAAACACAAATGGGGGGAGGGGGTGGCGGAGAGGGGGTGAGGGTGAGGGAGGGGGTGAGGGGGTGAGGGAGAGGGGGTGAGGGAGAGGGGTGGGTTAATTAAGCTGTAACAGCAAGTCTAATTCTGTTTATTAACACATCTCAACAATTTCAGTGACAGGAAAAGATGGGAAAAATTTTTGATTTATCGATTCACTTGATTTTTCTTACAGAGTTAAGAATTCTACACTTGAATGCTGAACAAGAAAAAGACAAAACACATTTCATTGACAAAGAGGTAAGTTTAAGGGATGTTGTTTACATGGAAGTCTACAAGTGAGAATACATTTTGAGAGTAGCTTTTGTATGTTTCATACTTCTACAATAACCTAACTTAACTCTTGTCTTGGAAAACTGGCAGACGACCATTTGATTGATGGACCCATAGATGGAATCTTCTTAAGCTTTTTCAAGCAGCCCACAAAAGAAACCCATTACTGGCTTGTTTTAATTTAAAAAATAAAAAAAAATCATGTTTTCCTATAGAGTTTTGTGTTCCATCTGAGGAACTGACATAATAGTCTGTGTATTAGACTACAAGCTTCAGTCACTTGAATTGATGAACCTCATCTGTTTAAAGGGTGTATTAGACTACAAGCTCCAGTCACTTGAATTGATGAACCTCATCTGATTTAAAGGGGTGTATTAGACTACAAGCTCCAGTCACTTGAATTGATGAACCTCATCTGTTTAAAGGGTGTATTAGACTACAAGCTCCAGTCACTTGAATTGATGAACCTCATCTGTTTAAAGGGTGTATTAGACTACAAGCTCCAGTCACTTGAATTGATGAACCTCATCTGATTGAAGGGTATATTAGACTACAAGCTCCAGTCACTTGTATTGATGAACCTCATCTGATTCAAGGGTATATTAGACCACAAGCTCCAGTCACTTGAATTGATGAACCTCATCTGTTTAAAGGGTGTATTAGACTACAAGCTCCAGTCACTTGAATTGATGAACCTCATCTGATTGAAGGGTATATTAGACTACAAGCTCCAGTCACTTGAATTGATGAACCTCATCTGATTAAAGGGTATATTAGACTACAAGCTCCAGTCACTTGAATTGATGAACCTCATCTGATTAAAGGGTATATTAGACTACAAGCTCCAGTCACTTGAATTGATGAACCTCATCTGTTTAAAGGGTGTATTAGACTACAAGCTCCAGTCACTTGAATTGATGAGCCTCATCTGTTTAAAGGGTGTATAAGTAATGGCATTCTTTACTTGTCAAGATTGGTACCCAGGTCAACTCCAGGTGTCCAGGTCAACTCAGCATTGTAGCATGGTCAACTATAAAATATGCAGCTTTGTGAATCAGGTGTTTCTGTGATTCTGCCAACTGGCATACATGTATGATGTTTAATAATGTGATAAGTTTGTTTCCCTTATTTTTATTGATTGATCAAATTTATTTTTTCTTTGTCAGACTGGTGTTGAGCTGGAACTAATTGAATCACAACCATTACTCGAGTGGCTAGCAAATAACTACAAGACATTCGGTAAGTTTAAAAAATTGACAAGAAGAATTGGTGGACTGTTTGGTTATTTAGCTGTCCAACACGGAACTGTTACATTTCACATCTCTATTGACAGGCTGAAAGAATGTCTGGATTCTCAGAAAACCAACTTCCAGCATTTGGAAGTCTCTTTGAGACTTTGTTTTGAATGACACTATCAGATAGTACGTGTGGAAGCACTCCTTTCTGAGGCAATAAATTATGTTGGAACAGAAAACTCAGTTTGAAATTTCTTTGCATACTGGATGGTGTCAATTTACAACAGCTCCTTATTAAACCATGTCCCAACAGTTAAGTGTCCCTGCGTATAAACATGTTGTTACCTCAGCACCTCCTCCCCCTCGATTTAAAATACTGTATGGCAAGGAATCCATTGCTACCAAACACACAAAAACACAAGCATTGTTGCTATTAATGTAAACGAAACACTGCCTGTGTTTTTGTTTTTGTTTTTTTTGCTTTCAGGGGAAAAAACCCACATTTAATAACTGCTTTGTCAAAATGATGTAATGTGTCTTTCAGACAAGTGAAGTTGATTTGAAATGCTATTGAGCCAAAGCTGATATGAGTGAATGTTAGTTAAGTCAAACTCCAATTAGGACATCAAGTCAGGAGTTGAATTTTCACAGACCATAGTTGTCAATGGCTCTTTCTTCTGTCAGATTTTGACAAAATCCAATTTTAAAGATGAATGTTTATTAAATTATTATCATTTATTTATATATTTTTTTTGGGGGGTGGGGGTTGATGATTCTGTCCCTGAATCTTTCCTTCTCTGGATACGAATGATGCTGAGTCATTGATAAACTCTTTTGTAACCGTTCACTTTTCAGGAGCAACGTTAGAGATCATCACAGATCGGTCTCAGGAAGGATCTCAATTCTGCAAAGGATTTGGCGGTATAGGTGGCATCCTCCGCTATCGCGTCGAGTTTCAGAACCTTGAATACGATAGCGATGGTTTGGACGGGTACGAGGATTATTAGAAGAACTGAGAACTCTGAAGCACCACCACAACAACAACTAACGACAGAGCAATCTTCCCTCCACGAGAGCCTGTCGGAAAAAAAAACACAACAAAGAACCGTTGCTTTGTATGCGTCTTCTTTTTGTTACTTTTAATCAACGATATTTAGAGAGGAGGGAAATATTTCTACGTCATTTAGGTCTTTGGTTTCTTTCTCATTCTGGTTTGGTCTCCTCTTGTATGGAGATGATGGAATAGCACAGCAGGGCCATTGAGTTTGCATGCAGCTTTCTGCCCTTGCAGCACAAGTCGCATGATTTAAATGTATCGTCTCATTTATCACGATATTCAAAGGCCCTCAGAAAGTAGATGCAATGTGCGGGTGGTTTAACATATCTGTTTGGTCATTCACAATGATATGAACCTGCAGTGGCTCTATCATCCTTGAAGGACACATCACTGGACTCCAACTTTGATATGGATTAGCATAAACTGCTGGAAATTTGCATATCCAAGTTCCAGGGTACTTAATCGTTCTTTGAGCATAGCAATATTTTGCGGGCTGTCAGCTATTTTTCCTTTTAAGGGTCATGGGTCAGGCCAGGTTGACATGCGTGTGGGTTGATGAATCATGTATGTCTGGCGATAACTGAACATGGTCACATGATATGCCAACTTTAATATTCATATTTGAATATTCATAGCCAAAAATCGAAATTAGCATATTGATTTCGTATTTAGTTGTAGTAATCTCATAGATACTGGGTTAAAAAAAGATTTCCAAGTCGAGTTGGATTGTCACTGTCTGTCATAACACACTAAAAGGAACTACTCGTACTTTCTCAGGCAAATGGGAAATATACAGAAAGATTGTATTGTTTTAAGCACAAGTATAAACTATCTGTGCTCTTAAGTTTAAAAGGCTGCATTTCCATAATATTGCTGACAAAAGCCAATAGCTTTTAGTCAAGCACCACAGGTTTTATTTTCTTGTTTTGCTTGCAAGTAGGGGGAAAAAATTGAAGGGTACATTACACTGTAGGTTTATGATATGATGAAATCATAACATCAGAAAATTTGACAAATTTATGACCTTATGGTAACTGTAATGAAGAGAAAAGGTATCCTTGTAAAGCTATTCAAGATTTTGGTAAACTATTTACTGTTTTTCCTTATCTTCTCAAAATGCAGAAATGTCCTATTTAGGCTATTTTCACTTAATATGACATCTTAGTGAAATAACAGTTGTGTTTACTATGTTTTGAACATGCAGTGAACTAGTCAGTGGGGGGCATGTCCCTTATTGGATGCTGTTAATAGAAGAACAAACTGTGGTCAAATGCCTGTTGAAAATCTTAAAGAAGATGCTCATTTTCCATTTAATTAAGAAATGATGTAGTTACGGTTAACTCGCCTCTACATTTGACACAAGGCATCTTTAACCCATGGTGTGTGCATGCACCCACTGGGGATGCTAGGTAAGAGTCCAGGGGGTGCAAAACTAACTCCTAGAGGGGTAACTCTTTCACAGCTGGTAAAAAATGGGGTGCAAAACGTTTATCTATTGCTCAGTGGTGGTGAGTAGTGGGAAAGATGTAGCAACAATGATCTAAACTATTACACAGCATACTTAAAACAGTTGAACTTCGGGACAAATGATTTATGATTTGAAAAGCACCTGAGAACTGTAGAAGGTATGAAGATTTTAACATACGAGAAAATCCTCACAGTTATTTCCAAAATTTTGATTGCTTCGATTTATGCTCTATGAAGGAACATTGCACGTACCGTATTGATTGTATGGTTTGTACAAAACTTTTCCAAGTATAAATGTGGTTTCATATACAGAGAGATTTTAAATATTTATGCTTGATATTATTAACAAATGTCCCATATATCCATTGTTGTAATCAACTATTGTGTCAAATTCCGATATTTATCTCATTTTAACAGACTTTAAAGCTGTCTACTAAAATATCCCTCCAAAAACTGTTCACCCCAAAAGTTTTTTTGATTTCACATTTTCATAGTCAAGATGTGAAAGCAAACATTAGACTTGTGGCTGAAGGAGCATGAAGAATGGGGGAATAATTGGAGGCAGTGGATGGTTTGGAAGGAAATTAAAAAATACACCTTCCTTTAAACTTCATATCTCCTATAGTATGATTAACAAAGAATGTAAAAGATCTACCAATTTGAAATCTTCAGTTTGTGCAATGATTTTATCTGAAATGCCAGAACCATTTTCAAAGACCATCTGTTCAAGTTATACAATAGAAATGTTGGACATTCGGAACATTTTGGAGATAATTTCTTAGAAAGAAGTGATATGCATTTGAAACACAGGATTGTTCTGATGCGTGTGTTATTCCTCCATTTAACATAATTATGTTGAGATTATTTAGAATCGCATTAATTAGCAGTATCTCGCATACAAGGAATAATCTTGAAAGTTTTGAAACACAAAATCGAAATGGCAAGCATCATTTTAGCTTTAGATATGCAATCGTCTCAATATTGCTATAAGACTTCTCATGAATTCTCAAAAGGACTAAGGGAAGGAATCCTTTAAACAATTGTTTTTGATTGTTCTATCAGCAATGTCAGAGACAAGCAGTAAAAGTTTGAACCATGAAGTGTAGTAATTCACAAGTAAGATCAAGTCTCTGTGAACTCTTTTACGTATAGACTCACGAAGGGCGCTGCAGTTAAATTCATCTCTTGTTTTTCTTTTTCCAAGACTTCTCAACACGTTTCTAGAGAGGTCTATCTGGGCTACAATGTCCTAATGGATGATGAAAAAAATCTTGGATACATACTTTTACCACTTTTTCTTTCTTTTTTTTCTTTTGTTTGTTTTGTGTATCTACTCATCATTGGTGTTGTTATGGATCTTTTAGTATAACATTTACCCTCCTTGATGTGCAAGTCCTTGTTCAGAGTGACTTATTTTTCACATTGAAATGATCACACACTCGAGGCAATCACGTCATTCGGCCTGATTTTGAATTTTTAGGATAATAAAGAAGTTGTGATCACTTGAATTGTCAAAGCCATACTACATGGTTGTGTTTCTAGTGCTGCCACCAAAGTGTTCTTGAGTTAAGGGGAAAAAAACATGTATGGAATTAACAAATGTTCAAGATAACTTGGTTAGGATGTACATCCTTAATATGTATATATTTAAACATAATTACTTAAAAAGCTTACAAGACACTTCCAGTGTTTAACATTCAGCCTTTCTTGGTGATAGTAACATCAAGGAGCTATCCAGCCTCCTAATAACATACAGTAGCATATGGCATTATAAAACAGCGAGATACGTTGATATTACATGCAATAAATCTTTTGAGGACAGACTCATACCAATGCTAATGATACATCCTGAGGTAAGCCTATACTGGGATCCTGATGCTTAGCCTAACATGTTGTTCATGCATGCTAAGAAAAGCCTATACCGGTAGCCTGGTAATTAGCCTGGTAAGTTGCCATTCATCAACTTATATATGATTAGTGTTTACTTATGACTAGCCTAACACACTGATTGCATATGCTGAGGTGTAGTTAGGTTAGGTTGGAAATTATCCTGTCACACTGATGATTGTGCTGTGCTTCATGCTAATGAAAAGTAAAAACCCTCAGAAGGCTGTTATGTGAGCTCAGTGAATCCAATAATAGTCTTGAGCTTCTTTATGAAGTTTGACTTTTCAATAACCTTCTCTACACTAATGGTGTAAACATATAAAGCAATGTCATATAAATAACAGAACATCTCCCTCAGTATATGGGATGAATGGCATGGTGCCTGCATGGCTCGGTTAAAAGAAACCTTGTAACTTCTTTTTTTTTCCTCATGTGTAAAGTTTTTGATGAAGGATACAATCTATGAAACCAGTGATACAATTGATGAACATACAAAAGATGTTATGTCTTCATATGGGTTGTATTTATCATGTAGGGTGTTTAGCATGTATGGGGATGATGGGTGTAGCAGATAAGAGGTGCTTGCCTGATTATTTGATGTAATGAGAATGTGTGACGGAGGTTATATTCAAATTGCTGTACTTACTCTGTAAGATGATAACACTTATTTATATGATACCTTACTTTCACTGCAATCATACTGTGATACTTCAAGGGAATTTGCATATAGCTTCTAATTAGTGTAATAGGATTATTTCAAGAGAAGAAGAAGAAGAAGAAGAACATTTTCTGATCTTTTAATTTCCCGTATAATGCCATGTGTCCAATCTTAATTGTCACAGGAGTAAGTATTACATTAGATAGTTTGTGCTATATAAGAGTTGAAGGTGATACTTTTGACAGAATGTCATCACATTTCACCCTTATATTCTTTAAAACAGAAAACCTTTCTATTCTCAGAATCTTTCTCTTTTTTTCTGTAAGTTCAAGGTGCTGCTTGAGTTAATACACAAATGACAGAAAGGTGCAAATGGATTTATAAAAACTATCGCTTTACAGGTTACGAAGTTCTTTGTCATTTGGTTGAAAAATATATCTTTGACGTGTACGGTCAACAGAATTCATAACATTCTTTGACAAGATTCACTCTTTCTGAATCTTTGTTAGAAAAAGGTTCTTTTTTTTATTTCTTGTCAGTTACTTCCTATATTAGGGTTATGATTTGTAATAGTTTCATTTTTAGGCATTACGTAAAATATTTTAAAGAATTTTTTTTATGAAGAATGAACAAAGGCAAAGGGTTGTTGAAATGCAACAATGACTTCAACTAGTTTAATGGCTCTGATTAGTATCATGGGGCAAAGTCATCAAATATGAAGTTTACTTCCTTAGTTAAAGAATGACCATAAATATTACAAAAAAACAGAAAAAAAGAAAGAAAAAAGGATGGTAGGATCTTGTATGGCCATATTTGTCTTTGTCATGTCCCACATAATAACATTCATTTGTGCCTTCCAAGTTACATGAAGGATTATTTCTTATGGGATTAATGGTATGTTTCGGTTAGATGTGATGATGATGATGATTATTATTATCATCATCTGATTCGGTGGTTCTGTTACGTGAATGATCATATGTTAAATAATAAGCCATGTTTTATCTCAATCCGTGCATCTCTATCACTTATTCTTTCTTGTCGTCTCCATTTTCGCTCGCCACAAATTGTCCGTGCGAGTTTGCTCTACTGGACAGTATCAAAACAAAATTTTCTCTTTACTCCCCCATCCCTACCATTAGGGGGTAAACTTTCCAACCCTCAGTACTCTCTAGGATTGCTCTCTCAAACCAGCCCCTCTTCTCGCAAGTATTGCACCCACTCAAACCTCCTGGACTACTCCCAAGGGAAACACGCTCAAACCCAATTCCACCAGGATTACTCTCAATGCCTCCTGAGATTACACTTCATTCTATCCCAGAGATTGCTCTAAATCCTCCTGCACCACCCCAGGGATTGCTCTAAATCCTCCTGCACCACCCCAAGATTAGTCTAAATCCTGCACTACCCTAGGGATTGCTCCAAATCCCCCTGCACCACCCAAGGGATTGCTCTAAATCCTCCTGCACCACCCAAGAGATTGCTCTAAATCCTCCTGCACCACCCCAGGGTTTGCTCTAAAGCCTCCTGCACCACCCTAGGGATAACCCTAAATCCATCTGCACCACCCTAGGGATCACTCTAAATCCTGCACCACCCTAGGGATTTCTCTAATTCCCCTGCACCACCCCAGGGATTGCTCTAAATCCCCCTGCACCACTCAAGGGATTGCTCTAAATCCCCCTGCACCACCCAAAGGATTGCTCTAATTCCCCTGCACCACCCCAGGGATTGCTGTCTCAAACCTCACCCACTTCCCTCAGAGATTCACTCTCAAATCCAGCCCCTGCCCACTTCTCCCATGGATTACGATCCAAATGAATTTCAGCAGCAAATGAAGTGTGCCGTGTTTACAAAATCTGTCAAAATGTTACTCAGAGAGGATAAAAAGACAAATAACGACAAAAGACGAGAGGTGATTATGTTTGTAATAACATGTTACTGGCATCCCTTGCATAACTTCTCAGATACATAACCTTTAATTGAACCAGAGTTCACAAATCCGCACGATGATGAAAATAGATTTGCATTGTTTATGCAATCTATTCCCTTCCCTTCCCTATTCTTTCTTTACAAAGTACTTTGCTTAAAATATCTTTAAAAAAAAAATGTTTACATGTCAAATTTGACAACTTACTGCATCTATTTGAAACAACAAAAACACAAACTGTTACAGGCAAATAGCCAAATAATGCCCAGTTTTTAATTACTTCTATAAGTATAAGTATAAGCAGAATTTCTTCTTTCTGTTGTAAGACGGAACAAAAGCAAAAAAATAGAATAAAACAACAATGACAGTGGATGAAAAGGCAAACAGTCAAATGGACACTATTATTAAAGTGACATCAAAATATCTGTTGGAAGCAGGATGGATGAGCTTCACCAGGGCATTTGAGAGCCAGTTTGGGGCCACGGAGACAGTCATGTGATCAGGCCCCTTTGAAGTCTCCATCAATTCATGGGCATGTGAGTATACATTCTTTAGTTCAGCCATATCTACCAAGGCCTCCCATATATGGACCCTGGAAGAGTGGGTGTAGCCCCACCAAATCTCCCCCCCCCCCTGTTTTTGATGGCCCTGTCTACAATGTGCTTAATAGTTTAATAATTTATGAACACTCTCCTCTGTAAACATGTCATCTGTGAACATACCCTGTAACGAATCAAATCTTCTGATTAAACTTTCAATTAAAGGTTAACTCCCTCTTTAGGCTACGTTCGCAGGTCCAGCAAACATACTGAATTGCAACAAAAGCTTTTACAAATCTTTGGATATGATTAAATAGAAAACCAAAGGAAAGGAATCAACCAGTTGGGTATAACTTTACCTCAACTTCTGGTACAATGTGACCAAACTGTGCAATCCTCTACATCAGTGCTTGTTACCATACCATGGGTATGTGAAGGTCTTCCCAAAATAGAAAATAACTATAAGAGAGAGAGAGGTGGGTGGGGAGAGGGGGATGAAGCTGATGCGATGGGTAGGGGTCATTTGTGTTTTATACACATTTTCAAATTTGAGGTTATCATTTAATGTCCAATCTCTTCTTGAAATAATTCATAGGTTACCCATAAATGTCCAATATCTCTTGTAATAATTCATAGACTATTTTTGGAAAATGATCGTTAAGGACCAGAAACCTCATTCACTGATGAAAAATTCTCTTCAACAGGTCACATGACAAACTTATACACAGCTAACACCACCCGAAATTTTAATGTTTGTTTATCGTCAATGAAGGGTACCATCTTTTTTCACTAGTCCATAAATCAAGTGAAGTCCTGGTTAATCTGTGAGCAATCCCAAGTTCTTGTCCTGAGAACTCAATAACTTTTTAATAGTAAACTTAACTGGTACAAAAATTAATATTTATCTATCAGAAAAGAAAAAGAAAAAAAGATACAAAATATGATCTGAAAAAAAAAAAGATAAAAATATGCGAGCATGCAAAATACATCACACAATAAACACTTTAAACATGTGTATTAAAGAAAAAGAAGAAGATGAAGAAGAAGAAGAAGGGGTGAAAAAATTAAAAGTTTTCACTTGATCAGTTATCAAGTTTGTAAGTAATGTTACTAAGGCACACCAGGATGCAAGTTGCTCAGCAGTTTTCAATTTTTTTTTTTAATTTTCCAGTAAAAGACCCAGCAGTTGACCAAGAGTAACCTTTCAAAGCCTCAAAAATGGGAAAACATGGAAAAGAGAAACAAATTAAGTTCATAAAACAAAGTTTGCCAGCAGGAGTTTTGGAGAGGCAAAAAGCAATCTTGGGAGAACACAGAGGGCTTCAAGGTTTAGTATTAATTTTATAAACAATAAAGTTTCATTTACAATGGGAAGAAGCAGAATAAACAACAGTAAGTTTGGTCACTTTCACATTATGTTCGACTATTTCACAGACGAGATTCCCTACGAAAATAAACATTACGTTGGGTTCACTTCACCATTTCATGAACAAAAAGCAAATGCTCATAACACTAATTTTTTAGTAAACTTGCTACTTATATAACATCATTTCTGTGTATTCTATAAGAAAACATGTGTGTAAGATTGGATCCAAAATTACAACATACAGTTTACCTGAAAAATTGTCTGTTATGATATCAAAGAATTTTTTATTTATTTCTTCTTCTATGAATTACACTTCACCGAATTCCCTACATTTTTTAGTCTTAATTTTTTGTCTTCTATTTATTTGTCCTTCTTCAAGCATGGCAGTCTAAAATTGAGATACAGTCTTTCAATACAACCAAAAATAGTTAAAATGGAATACCTACTTATTTAATTGAACATCACTTCATTAATTTACATGCTTGCTTTGGTACAGGCCTGTGAAGGAATGGATGAGAAGGTATAAAGGGAGAAGAGTTAATATCAAAATTACTTTCTGTGAATCACTATTAAGAATGTTGATAAAATTATTTTCTGCTTATTTAGATCCAAATTAGTAAATTCAAAAGTGCAACTTTCAGCATGGCAGCTGAAATGTGTAATTTATGTTGAGCGATCAGTTTTTGAGCCTTTCAGCATAACTTAGGGCAAAACTAGTACCATGTAAGGCTCTGGGGATAATTATGTCACTGCATGTTTTCCTTCGCTAGTAGCAAGGTCAGTTTTGCAACTGCCGTATTTTTACTATTACTTTAGTTCTTAACATGAAGAGAAAATGCTAACAGACAAGGGGATAGTAAATGGTTTCACCTCTTAACCCTATGTGACTATCACACAAATCACCTGCCTGGCCCCAAAAACAAGCCCCATCCCTTCTCCCAAAAACAAATTCCCTCCCTACCCCCAGAACAAAGTTTTTGACCCGATATCCTTTTGTCCCTTAGATATTTATGGGAGCTCTGTCCTGTAAGTTGAAAAGTCATCAGTATTGGCCCCAAATTATATCAAATAATTTGCTAGAAATGTTCAAAAGTACTCCCATGTTGGTTCTCCGTCTCCTCATTACTTCCAGACATTGAGAAGTGTTTAAATCAGACAATTAACTGTTCCAGCCAGGAAGAAGATGTTTGAAGGTAGTTGTGGTAAAATGATTGTCAAAAGTGGAACATGAGTGACCATTATCAGACTTTCTAGCATATTTTGAGGTGACCTACTGAATGACCTTTAAGAGAACTGTTGGCATTTGTTCATTCTTTAGCACACTTTTAAGGTGTCCCACTAACAGTTACCATAGCCTATCATGGGTAATAAGGCTTAAAGGGATAATATAAGTCGTGTAACCATGACTGACAGAGATAATGGGGGGAGGTGAGGGGGGGGTGGTGTAGCATGTAAGTGTCACATTGCCTGTCATAAAGATAATGTCATAAAGCCAACATTAGTATAACTATAAGTCACCATGAAGGTGAGATAACCAAATTCAGTCGAACAAGAAAGGTCTACTCTGCTTGAACTTTGCTAAGCTAAGAATTGAAAAACATGAAATGTTTACTCAGCCTCTCTGTATTAAGTTGCTTTCTGTTAAGAAAAACAACAAACAATGAACAACTGAGTGCTGTTCAAGGCTGTTTTGGTAACCTGGTAGCTAACTAAATTTCCTTTTTACATAATTAACTTTCAGTTTTAATCTTTCTTTCTCTTACTTGTTTTTTTAATGCTGTTCAAAGCGCATAAGAACAGAAAGTCCAGGATGTCTGCATACAGCCTTGCAAATTAATTTGACAAGGTTTTTGATGGTGCAAAATATAGTGCAATGCTGTTTAATAATTTAAAAAAGTTTTGAGCGGCCACTGTGGACTTATAAACAGAGAACGAGACAGACTTAAAATGGAGAAACGAATGGAAGAGAGAAGGCAATCTTAAACTTACACATCTGAATGTCAGACGCTGATCAACTTGGAAAATATCATAACCTTTGACCCCACATTTAATTCAAAATGACCCTACGTTAACCTCCGACCTCAAATTTCTGAACGAAAAATTGTGAACATAACTACCGGTTGATTCAACCTGCTCACCAACGTGGTGACGATATGAAATAAAAAATATTAAATTTTTTTTTTAGAGAGATCTGACGACTGGCGTAAGTCAGACCACTTTTCGAGGATCGCAAGAAGAATTTCCAAAACACCTGTTGTTGTCAGAAGTGGAAAAAAAGGGGGATAATTTTGAGACCTGCTGCGATGCAACAGAGTGAAAGGCAATCTATTGAAGTCGCACCGATAATAATAGCATAAAGGGAGTGTTCTGTTTAGCCGAACAAAAAATTAAAAATCAAACTATAATAATGGCCTGCTACTAACAATACCAGGACACAAACGAGCGAATTGGTTTCGTGTAAATTACTACTACGATACGGGAAGTTTCTTTTATCACTTCCATCCGTCCGCACTCGTTCCTGCAAAAGATGTATTTTTTATTCTTTCTTTCTTCGTTGCAAATTAAGATGCAAAGAAATAAAGACTTTCAAGCTGAGAAAAGAAATGATAAGGGGTGACCTCTGAACAATAGAATGACCTCTTGTTGCATAAATCTTATTGTTTTTTACTCGGGAGCAGCTCCTCTTTGCCATGATTGATAATCTGCCCCCTTGGAAGCTGGAAGGTGTTGGTAGCGGCATCGGTCAGCGTACCAACAGCCGGTAGTCCGCCAGAAGTAGCACTCGTTTCCGTTGACCGGACCTCGGCTCGCCCTATGACAAAGCAAAAAAATAGAAGTGACGTTGTCGTCAGATTCTCAGGTCCGCAATCTTTCGCCAATCTCAGAATCTCACATTTCAGAATACTTATCGTCTCTGAAAACGTCTTTGAATCCAAGTGCGGCGAGTTCCTTGAAAAGTTTTGCTGAATAGCTTTACTTCATAGCTCCAGTCTATATTGCAAAATATTGAGTTTAACTCTTATAAAACTTAAAATGTTGCAATTGTAATGGAAAGAAATACTCCTGAGCTTCTTCACCACAAATCTGTACTCAATATTCTGGATGGAACAATGAAGACCATGAAGATATATTTGTATAGTATCAATTTACATTGAAGAATATCTCAAAAGTACTTTATGCAGGAAAGGGGGGGAGGGGAGGGGTGGGGCAAACCCTTCAAGAAGCAAAGATACGAAATATATAAAAAGTAAAGGAATAGAGAAATTAAACTCGTTAAACACATAAATTACTGACACTGAAAATGAAAGAATGAATTATAACAAAACAACTGGAAAAAAATAAAGTAAAATATTTACCCATTTGAATTAAAATTATGCATATTGCTGTGATGTTGTGCTGTTGAAGGTTGTTGTTTGTACTGCTGCTGAGATGCTTGCTGTTGTACATGCTGTTGCTGTTGTTGCTGCTGCTGCTGTTGTTGCTGCTGTTGTGGCTGCTGGGGCGGCGGCTGAGATGGGGCGCTATTATCACCACTTGGCCTAGTTTTCTTCAGATATATTGTTTGGAGGTGTCCATCTGTTATCGGATGGTCTGGAAATTTTATCAGAAGTTGTGATTCGAAGAACTGGTAACCCTACACAAGGAAAGAACAAAATAATAGTACAAATGTTACACAGAATGATGAATACGAGTTCTGAATTGGCATCAGCATATAATATATATATTTATATATATACTGACTGGGTCTCCCATATATGTAAAGACGAGTCAATGAAATGTCAAACAGGATGGCACAGAACTCCAAAGCTCAAAAAGAACACACAAATGCCATCACCTTTGCATAAATGCCTTTTCCCTTTGACAAGGAATAGAAAGTGGTAATGTCTTTTTATTGGGGGGGGGGGGATGGGGGTGCCACCTACCTGCAAACACCTCATAGCCTCCGAGGCCATGACTGCTTCTCTGAAATTGATGAAGGCACAAAACTTTTCTGGAAGTCTTCTCATACTCTCTATAACTCCAAACCTAATTAAAACAAAACATAAAAAAACATTGACAAATTTAGTCAAAATGAAATGTTTTCCTTCATGTATGTGGGGAACATAAAGACAACCTTTTCTTCTCACAATGTTGAAGAGACCAAACCCATTCAACCAACAACAATGGTGACAAACTCACCAAAGAAGGAAACATCACAAAGAAATCTCTCTCTCTCTAATCACATTCTTCTTTCTCCAAAATAATGAGAGGTAGTTTGTAAGACTGCAAGTGTTGTTAGCAGAATATTATCTCAAGCAAACCAGAAAAGCCAATAGGCTTAGATATTCCCTGTCTGCATTTTGTAAGAACTTTTGGAGTAACACTGGACAAACATCTTTATGATTTGACCATTGTTGACCTCAAATGATTAGCATGGGACCTTGCATCAAGTGAATCTGCACATCAAGTATGAAGTCCAACCATGTTTCACTTTTGGAGTTATCATCTTCAGAAAGTTATCACAGCTTGACCTATCTTTACATTGACCTACACAAAAACAATAGGGTCCTTATGCTCATCAAGGTGGATCTACACGTGTACCAAGTGTCTAGTTAGTCAAATTTTTTACTGTTGGAATTCATGTGTGTACTATGTTATCAGACTTTGACCTCTAGTGAGCTTATCAGCCACCACAGAAACAATAGGGTACTTGAAAATACTAAGGTGGAGTTACATACCAAATGTGACAAAAACATTAATTTTGGACCTCTAAAGACCTCCACCAAATAAATAAACAAACAAATATATTAATAAAATAAAACATTATGTTCTCAAATAATTTGATATGTTGCTTCAGTGGACTACTCTTATCAATATTTTACACAACAGCTACATGGATTCACAAATCTCTGATGCTTGGAAAATGGTAATTTCTCCCAAAACTGTAAATGAGCTCTCAAAATATAGCCTGCAATTAGTTAATTTAATGAAATTAATTTTACTGATTAAGTTAAAGCCACATAGTTAACTAATTCTTGAAATGTAGATACTTCAGTTGATTTCATTAATTTTTATTTTTATTATAGGTATTTACAAAACAAAAAGAATACTGTTCTGAAATAAAGCTGAAATTGAAAACATACTTTCCAAATAAGTCTCTGATATGCTTTTCTGTTGCGCTCTGGCTTAGATTGCCAATCCATAAAGAACGAAGTTTCTCGGGGTTTCGGACGCTGAAACAGACGAACGAAATATGAAATTTAATATCAAATATTATAATAAAATGTGAACCTTCATATTTTACTTTGGAAATATTGCTAGAGGAGTACATCAATTCCCCTTGTAAAGGGTTTAAAAGGAATGAAAAGTTAACTCTGAAATTAATCGCTGGAAGAAGGCGAATCTAAACTGTTTTCTTTAGTATTCAACATGTTGTTTTTTAGCATAACTAACGCTATAATGAATACAAAGTAAGCCTATACACTCAAAAGGTTTGCATTGAATGCAAAGTACTTCTATACACAAAGGTTTGCATTGAATGCAAAGTACTTCTATGCACTTAATGATCGTTTTCTATATTTCGGCAAAAGAAATTATTGCGTAAATTTCAACTGTGTTTTTAACTATTAAAAGGACCCTTTCGTGCAGGGTCTCCCAAGCTTAGTAACTAATTCAATAGATATCTACTAACGATACACTGATAAAGGATATGCAAATCATATTTTACAGGACCCCTTTGTAATTGCTCCATGCAACGTTAGTTCAAGCCCTCCTCATTTGAAGTCGTGTTGACTTGAGCTAAGAAATAGTTTGAAACCTAACCAGAGTTGGAGGTTTTAAACTTTAATTTCACACACCAATCTTTGTCAGATATTCACAATGAATTTTTATACCCATAATTCATTTCTGGAAAAAGGAAGAATGCTTAACTTGAGACCCACAATGCACTATTCTCAGTATGACTCGAGAAGCAGAATTGTAAAAGTACGGTACACAAAAAATGAAAAATTCACAGAGTTTTCAAAAATCAATAACCAGATACACAGAACACGTTTGGAAAGTTGATGGAAGTTTGACTTTGTGAGCAGCTGATAAAATTCTATTCCAAGGAGTAAATGACTTTGACATGGCCCCATGGAAGACTGGATTAGACCTTGAAATTACATCCTTGTACTTGGCGTTCCTGCTTCGATTACTTACTCTGTTTTAGCTTGCTGTATAGTTTCGGACAGAATGTCTTCCTCATCTGATATATAGACGTCTTCGTCTAATTCTTGCGGACTTCCAGCCAGCGTACCCGATAACAACGCTTCGGCCGCATCTTGGACTGAGCCAAATTTTAAAACAGCTATTTCACTTTGCACTTTTGTGAAACCCATATCCTGCAAGAGATTATTCGATGGGGAATTACCATTAATCAATCGATCCATCCATAAATCATCAATCAATATTTCAATACGGCAGGTGCAGTTGCTTGAACTGAGCAAAATTGAAAAACAGTTATATCAACTTGCATTCTTGTAGAAACCCATTTAGTGCAAAAGATCAATAGGTATTGATACCATCCAATCAATCAAACAAACAAGTGATAAATCAGTTTAGAATCTCAAGTATATGCAGTATATTCAGGTATTTTAAAACCAACTAACATATGGGAATCTCTTTCATATTCTTAGAAACTGTCATATATCAACAGGATACTATGATGAGTATGCTCAGGAAATCCTTGTTTCATTAGAGAATTGTTGAAAGCTCGGCACTGTTCTCTAGGGC
>KN886447.1:44962-68868 GCA_000934455.1 Apostichopus parvimensis
CTTCGTTAAAACTCTGGAAGAAATGGAGGGATTGCTTTGCTTATGTGGTGGCATGTAGGCACTGTGTCAAAATTAGAATGCTAAGGGGGCTGCAGAGCACTACAACACCAGGCTGCGGGGGGGGGGCAGCAATCCTACAACCAGGCTGCTGGGGGATGCAGCATAATATGACCAGGCTGCTGGGGGGCCTAGCATCCTACAACCAGGCTGCTGGGGGCGTAGCATCCTACAACCAGGCTGCTGGGGGGATGCAGCATCCTACAACCAGACTGCTGGGGGGGGGGGCTGCAGCATACTATTACCAGGCTGCTGGGAGGCCTAGCATCCTACAACCAGGCTGCTGGGGGGGATGCAGCATCCTACAACCAGGCTGCTAGGGGACGTAGCATCCTACAACCAGGCTGATGAGTGGCTGCAGCATCCTTTTACCAGGCTGCTGGGGAGGGGCAGGATGCTCTGGGCAGTTTCACCCAGGGGCATTGCTAGTCTGCCAGGATAATCTCTCTTGTTTTATATTGATTCAGCCTAGCTGCAAGGGATTTTGCAGCTGCTGCAGCTTTTCTTTTTCACATTGTGCCTTCTTCACGTTTCAAAAAGTGACCACTTGTAAGAATTGTTTTACTTCTTTTACTCCCAGAGAGCATTTCAATCAATGGCCTAGAGAAATTCTTGTCATCTCTTATTGATGTTAGCTGGACAAGTTGGTTTACGGTTGTTTTATGGAGAGAACAAGTAGCAAAAGTAAAACTTTAATTTCTTATACAGAAAATTATAGAAGCATGTTCTCATCATCATGGGGATGGTGATGAGGTTTTGAAACAGCATAGGTAAGGACCAGTCCCCCCCCCCTCCTCCGGTAAGTAATGAAAGTGGAACAACGATATACAGGAGATCAAAGGTAAATATAAGCCACCTACCTGAAGTCCAGCTAAAGCACGACCTTTCCTAAAATATCCCTTAGGCCATTCCTTTGATAAACTAATTGCTCTTTCTGCATCTTTCAATGCCCTGTATTTGCAAGAAAGAAAACAGGAAGACATCAGGAGAATTAATTTCATTTCATCAAGGCCAGTATTCAATATTTTTGAACATGACTTTACTTTCATAAAATAAAAGAATATTCAATAGTCCCGGTGATACACATTCTTATTGGGCGAGAACGTACCACAGATGAGCAGAAAGATGGAAGTCCAAAGTCCAGACAAATATTGTTAAATATTTTAAGGACAATTGCAATTAACCTTTGATGGTAAAACAAATAAACTTACTTTTCGTATAGACTAGTCTGATCAAAACAATAAGATCTGTTTCCAAAGAATCTGAAGAAAGTAAAGAAAAGCAAGACAAGTGTTGACAAGAAAGTTCAAACGGTGAAGGTAAACGGTCTGGAACCGTGTGAAAGGCAGAATACATAACATGTTGTAGTAATAACATGCAATTCCCAGCGATTTGTAAAATACTCTTAATTCCCCAGCGTATTCAGAGATTACACAATGCATTAAACGTGTCTAAATGCTAAATGATCACTTTGGTCTATTTTTAAGCTAATATCAAGCAAAATTATCTTCATTTTTTGTTTTTTTCCACAGGGATTCAAACATATATGACAAAACGTTTGTTTTTAGTATTCACAAATGATTTTGAATTCACTGGAACATCCTCAAAGGATGGAGTCCAGGTCCAATGTTATCCTATCTACCATTTTTAAAGGTAGTAACAATTGTTCTGTATCAAAGTGAACTTGACGTAAACATTTGCGACGTCATCGAAGCACACTGACATATTTGCTCCGTGTTCTTTCTTTAACATATAACAGCTAATATTCTACTTCAAAATTGGGATACATCTCATTACTGATAGACCACAGTAATTGATAAATTATTAATTTCACAACTCCTCAAGATATAAGGTTGGAACCCTATCCAAGGTGAGAACAATAAAGTTAATAATAATAATAAAGCAAACCAACACATCTCGTCTACAAGTCATGCCCAAGTACATTCCAGAGAGAGAGAGACACGCTGGACGAGTACTCAAAATGTAACTCTTGTCTGTGCACGCTCTTTTTGAAGCAATTCGTATTGACTTGAACAAAGGAATATCTGAATTTTTCCATACTATTTCTGTCAAACAGACGATGGCCATCATTGCAACACTCTTACAATTATGGAACCTATATGATATTTTACTTTCATTTTCATATCTGCCCTTCAAAGTGGTTACTCAGCTATCGAGCCCATGTGACATATATACCACACCGAAACCAAAGAAGCATCTGCTGTTGATTAATTTAACAAGACCATCTGTGGATAAAATGCACAGTCATCTACTAACAACCACTAACAACCACTTACATTTGCACAGAATGTATAGTTACTTTCAGTTCATCTGTGTTACATCAAAAGTGTAAACTACAAATGTTTCAATCATTCAGTGTCTTATTTCTAAAAAATGTGGCTGAATCACAAAATCTCATCATGTTACCATTTTGCTCCGAGTGCTTCTAGGATGCCCTCTAACTATTATCAGATTTCCTACACAAGTTCTTTCACTTTGTAAATCAAGAATTTCCAACACAAGTTCTTTTACTTTGTAAATCAAGAATTTTGGCAACAATTGTGATTCTCTGTTATGTACAAATTTGATACCGAAATGCTAAGAACATTCTGCTATCAGTAACATTAACAGTTTACTTAGAAGAAAAACTCTACCAAGTTATTAGCAAGAATTGAAAGATACTCAAAAAAATGTATGGATGAAATAAAGTTTCCATTCACTTACAAGAACACCACACAATGGCATAAGTGATTAACCATTTCATGTTTTTTTGTGTACAGTTTTGTTAGTTCTGTACTGTACCTGTTTATACTGTACAGTACAGTTGGTACAGTGAATGTACAGTTTGTACAGTACATCTGTACAGTGCATCTAAACAGTACATCTGTACTGTACATCTGTACTGTAGAGATGTACAGTACATCTGTACTGTACATCTGTACTGTAGAGATGTACTGTACATCTCTACAGTACATATGTACTGTAAATCTGTACTGTAGAGATGTAAATTACATGTGTACTGTACATATGTACTGTACATCTGTACAGTACATCTGAACAGTACATCTGTACTGTACATCTGTACAGTGCATCTAAACAGTACATCTGTTCTGTACATCTGTACTGTAGAGATGTACAGTACATCTGTACTGTACAGATGTACTGTACATCTCTACAGTACATATGTACTGTACAGATGTACTGCACATCTGTACAGTTTGTTCAGTACAGTTACCTCTTTGACAACAATTTTACATACACAGTTCCTTAAAGTCACATTGAATATATACGAAAAGTAACATTACTGGTCAAGTGTCATTTTATTTTCAAAGCAGAAAATCCAAGCTTTTCTTTATTTCTTTACCTGTGATCATTTGGATCCAAGCTGATGGCTTGAGAAAATAGTTCTATAGCTGCCTTATAATCACCTTTCGTGGCAAGTTCGTTTCCTCGTACTGCAAATGAGATGGGTAAGGCATTAATAGTATGGGGGTTCAAAACAGCAGGGGGTTTATAAAGTAATGTAAGAAGGAATATCCAATGGGATAAAGCAGTAGCATCACTACGAAAGGAGATATCTACAGGTGTACTACACTGCCAGCCCAGAATATTGCTATGTTATCAAGCTCAGACACTGATAATCCAGGTAGCCTGACAACTTTTAAGCAGCACTCAAGGGTTTCATCCAGATTAAAGACTTGCGCTCATAAGCACACACACCGACACTGAATATCAACTGAGTATCGATGAAAAGATTGTAAGGCCCTTTAAAGTTGCTCACAGGAGATTCGAGAATCAGGTTGAAATAAAATACACTAGCAGTTGGAAACGAGGAAACATTTCTACATCGCACTGATAAGAAAAGTGACAAAATATCATAGATAGTCCATTAAATGTTTCTGCATATTCCATTATAATTAAAAATGCCACAAAATAAAACACAAATTTCACTTTACTTTATAAGAAAGGAAAATTTTGAGGTAAAATGTAGAGCACAAATGTATTTAATTGTTGGATTTCACAAGAAATAAAATGCAGATAAATACCTTGTCCGTGGGGAACGAAACCTTAAAATCAAAGGATTATTGAACTTACTAGCTAGTTTTCTACTTTTATGGATTTTAGCTTCGATGCTCTCAGCCTGCAAAGAAATTGAAAAGAAAGTGTGTTGAAAGTACAGAACAGGAAAACAGGATAATATCGCAACCTGCAGCTTGGATAATTCTGTTGACGAAGATCAATTTGTCAAATATTCAAATTTAAGCAAATTATGACCTGAAATGACATTTGACCTCCTATCCTTGGTTAGCTTATGTGCTGCTTCAGCAACCAACCACAGTCACAGGTTTTTGTCATGATTAGATTAATTCTCAAGAAGAGGAAGCATTTTAAAGGGTTTCATGTTTGGATCTGTCTTCATTCACACATGATGACAAGCCTTTGACCGGCCGACAAGATGATGGTTGGATGAATGGATGGATGGAAGGATGAATGGATGGATTAATGGACAGATGGATTGATGGACAGATAGATGGATGAATGGATAGTTAGATGGATGAATTGATAGATGGATGAAAGGATAGACGAATGGACAGATATATGGATGAATGGATAGATGGATAGATTGGTGAATAGATGGATGAATGGATGGACAGATAGATGGATGAATGAATTGATGGATAGATAGATGGATGAATGAATGGATAGTTAGATGGATGAATTGATAGATGGATGAAAGGATAGACGAATGGACAGATATATGGATAGATGGATAGATTGGTGAATAGATGGATGAATGGATGGACAGATAGATGGATGAATGGATTGATGGATAGATAGATGGATGAATGGATAGTTAGATGGATGAATTGATAGATGGATGAAAGGATAGACGAATGGACAGATATATGGATGAATGGATAGATTGGTGAATAGATGGATGAATGGATGGACAGATAGATGGATGAATGGATTGATGGATAGATTGATGGATGAATGGATAGACGGGTGGATAGATGGACGAATGGATAGATGGATAAATGAACAAACGGATTGATGGACAGAAAGATGGATGCATAGATCAATGGATGGTTAGACATGAATGAATGAATAGATGGATGGATGACTGGATGGGGGATGTATAGATGAACAGATGGATGGTTGGACATACTGCTATGATGCATGGTTCAACATACTGCTATAGCATATGCTCCACTGGAGATACCAACTGAGTTGATTAAGTATTTTCTGACTCTTGGAGTGACCCATTGTCTTTAGCTTGCAAAGCAGAAAGATTAATAACTTAAGGGTAAAAATGAAATAATGAATTATCAAAAACTTACTGTCTCTCCCTCATTAGACTTGCCACCTGCTTTCTTGTTCTTTTTCTGGCTTTGACCTGCATTTTTCTTAGCTACATTATTAACTGTTAAGGCGAAGAATGCACTATTTAAATCAAGACCTTGGGTAGCCTCATCTTCGCCAGATGAACTGAGAGTACGTGAAACAAAAAGAGAGGATTTGCATGAGTATAGGAATAGATTTCTTTGTGTGTATATATCGCATCCACATATATGGGACTACAAACAACAACGGTGCATTAATTAATACTTCATGACAAAACTATTTTCAAACAGAAATACAATCATAATCGTCACACAAAATCATTCAGAAACGAACAAAAACACAGGAGGAGGGGTTACTCAAAAGTTTGGAAGTATTTAAGAACAGAACTTATGCATTGATCTGATCAATTCTGAAACAATGAAACACATCCAAACAAGAGCTATAAGGTGTCTCTTTGAAGTCAAATTAATGATTATTGATGCTCCCAAACACAACTCACTGAGCAAAGATCGGCGCTTGGCTCACACTGTTGCTTACGGTGCCAAACAGACTAGACTAGAGCGGACATTACAAATTAAAGTGCTCTCTTTAGTTTATCTGATGGCCGCAGTGCCCATGTGATATTTTCCTATGTACCTTGTCCTTTTTTAAATCAATAAGTACTTGTTCAATATTACTGCCAATCTTGCACTTGCATCTCAGCCATTTTTTTTTATAAAGCTGACTGAAATATTGCTTTAACATCTCAATAAATCAAGCTCCCTGCATCGAGAAAGTCAGTTTAATTTGACTAAAATATATATGATATATTGAAACAAACATCACCTTACAGATTTTTAATTGATTAATTTCTGCCTAAACTTCACAGTGACTATTCCTTATTGTCTGTAAATTATTAGCCTAACTCTGTTCAATGCACACATTCTATGGTCATCAAAAGCCTTCTCCTAAATCTGTGTACTGAGCAAAGAACCGAGCAGAGATCTGGTGTGTACTACAGGCATCCGTAGAATCGGTTTAAGACTTTACTACTAAAACGTACGACAGTCAATATGCAGACTGTACCCTATGGACAATCCTGCTGATTCATGTAACGATCAATTCTGTGCCACAATACCAATGGTGCTTGGAATTCCCCGATGTCGCAATCATGTTGCAATCATACAGCGTGCAACACACCTGCCCTGCTAACTTGCACTATAAATATAACAGACTAACTGTAACTTGCTCCATATAGTTCAATTCAAAGGTCTGTAGTCCAAATTTTTCACAGGAAATTTATAATTTGTAAATACTTGGCTTCCAATGGAAAGAGACATAACTGATGGCAGCTATGGATTGGTGAATTGGACCTCCCTCCCTCCCCCAACCTCTCCTGCCCCCACCAATGAATTGAATGAATCTCTGTGTCACATATCTGTCTAATATCCTGATGTAAGATAAGCCATGAAGGCACAACCAGCTGATTTTAAAACAAACTCCTCCCTCCCACATCCCCCTCCCCTCTCCCCACTATCCACTTCAGGCCAGGGATGTGTTACACAATGACCAACCTATAAGAAAGCAGAGCATCATAAAATGCACAAAGAACAACACAATCACTGAAGTTGTCAAACTATTGTAACATATTTTCCTTCATATTACTTACCCACTGTCATGTTGTTTTCTCTTGTCTGCCTGTTTACTAGTTTTACTTTGCCGACTGGAAACTCCATTCTGGGAATGACTGTCCGGAGTACTTTTTCGACCTGACAAAGCTTTCGCAGAGCCAGGCTGTTTTTTGTCGGAAGAATTGGGCTTCTTATCTGATGAATTTGTCTTTTTATTTGGCATTGTTTGTTCCGAGCTGCTCAAGGGTTGAAGTACACTATTGGAATTATTGCTAGATACCTATATAAAAAAAAAAATTGAAAGAGAGAAAAGCTAAGACATTAGTGAAAATGACAAAGCAATTAATAATTCAAATTAAGTTGAAAACACGTTTACAGCAACCATTCAAGAAACGGGGGTGTGTAGGCTTCTGAATGGTAGATTCGGCTTGACACATGATGTAGATCTTTGTGAAGAACAACTCCAACAAACGGCTAAAACAAAGATGAAAAAAAACTTGTTCCATTTGGGAGACATCCTTGTTTTAAAAGCTCCTTTCCTAAATCTGTGTTGTCATAGTGCCAATTTCTGTTCATTTTTCTATTCACATTTTCGAGGTACTGTAGACTGTTACAGGTGTGGACACTGAAACTATTCTTTTTAAGAGGTTCAATATTTTAGAATTGATGTGATTGGTTGGGTCTGTGTCTCTTATGGAACGGCTCCTCCGATGGGCCTTCTAGTTGCTGTTTATCCATAGATCAGCGTCTTAGAAACCAAAAATAAAACCCAAAACTTAATGGTTTGGGTATTTACGAACGACGATACTTACCTGTCTCCAACTACACTAACGCACTTGTGTAGTGCGTTAGTGTGTTAGTGTAGTGCGCAAGTGCGTTAGTGTAGTTGGAGACAGGTAAGAGAGGAGTGAAGTAAATATAAACAATTTTACTTCAGGACAAAGGCCTACCTTAGATGAGTCCTTGCTCTGGATTTTATTTTCTTCTTCTTCGCTATCCGAGTCCGAGTCAGACGCTGAATGATGATTGGAGGACTTTGTATTGTTGTTTTCTTTCTCTTCTCTTTTCCTCTGTTTCCTTTTCTTCTTACGTTCTCGTTTCTTTTCTTTTTGCCTCTTTTCTCTCTCTATTTCCTCTATAAGGCTGTCTCCGTTGCGCTTCGCTTCCTGTTCGCGGTCACGAAAGAAAGAGACGTGAATACCAAATATCATCGCAATGACTCATCATGCTACATTCGCACTTTCAGTTTTATTGTGGACCGCAGAAGTATTTTATGGTAAAATGTTCGAACCAGGTTTTTACAGGGGAATCGTTTAAACAAAAAAGTTTGTATACCATGAAACATTGAGTTCTTGCGACTAAATGCATTTAAGAGCTATGAGTGAAAGACTGTTGTTCAAAATTATCAAAAAGGCCAGTTTGTACTGTGTGTATGAAACAGCAACATACACACCTACAAGGTTTGAGAGCAAATAGAACTCACTTCCTTACTTTCACTTTTATATAATATCAACATAAAACCCTAAGTGATTAGGTCTGTTCATCAGAGGCTTTATTCACAGTACATTAAACTGTTTCCTGCCCCCACTTAAGAATAAATGTAGGGTTTACCATATTTCTTTGCTTGGAAAGTGAAAATCACCATCCTAGAGTTGAAGGGTCGTGCTATATATAACAAATTGGCGACACTAAGGTTAATGTTAGGACATGTTACAACTACTGTATGAGGCCCATGTTACACAGCTTTACATGCCTAGTTTGTGGGGCAAATATGTGGCCATCAATCATGTTTGTCACTTAAAGACAATTATATCAGCCTTCCAAACACTGGCACAATATTTTCATGCATAGCAGAAATTTTTAAAGTTTGTGTATCTGGAAAAAAGTGACAGTTTTTTAATTGTCACAAAGACCTTCAGAAAATAGAAACAATTTAGATTCCCAGTATGCAGGGTTGATAGGTTTTCACCTCCTGAAAGTTTGAAAAACTGGGATTTTTTTTCTCCAAAATCATGCCTTGTTCATTTCAGAAGGTCATAAAACATTTTTCAAAATGATAATACATACTGTATTGACATTAGAAATTGAAATATCTGGTTTACAGACCTCAACAACCTCATGGGCAATAAAATGAGAATTCCATAAAACCTTGTACTGACTGAAAAATTTAAAATGAAAATAACATTATACTGTACATTGCATTGTATTGCAGTGACATGCAAACAGTGGCTAATCAATGCAACAGTATTCAAACAACAGGGAATATGTATGGTACAAACATAATCTAACATCTTTATTATTAATACATCTTTATTAATAAATCTTTATTGTATATTGCTGGTGTATCTTACATATGTAATTCCACTTAGTTTTCATTTCAAATTGGAAGTTTGCTATATGAGTTGTAACTTTGTTTTCCACACACTACTACTGTAGACCCATATCAAACTAACAGGGATTGTTTGTATTACAGAAGGGAACAGGAATTCCCGGTCGTAATTTTTTCTGGGCATATATGTCTTTTTACAACGGACTGAAAAAGGTGGTTGTAACTTTTTATTTTAATTCCTGTCGTACCAATCATGACAATAATAAATTGTCTGTGGAATGTTTTAATAATTGATGTTACACTGGAAAGTCACAATGTAAGATGACCAATGTCTAGCCCACTCTTTTGACATTTGTTCGTAACGAAGGGATGGCTTATTATTTTACTAATGAAGAATTATGAGATTTCAACTTTCAATGATATCGTGTAAGAAAAAAGAAAAATTTGCCAAAGCACACTGGTCCTCAGTTAACATTTGGCTACAATACTACAGTGCACTACAATTATTGTTAATGCAGTACTGCATATGTATCACGTACGGGCACTGCCAAATCACATGCACATGCATTTTGTAACATTTACAAATTATATATATGTCAAACGGGCGGGACGGGGTGGGACGGGGCAGGGCTGGGTAAAGAACAATATTTAACAATAATGGCACCATTATGTTATCCACCCTAGCCTAGGAGGACAACAATACTAACTACAGATCAACTATACTTTAAAATAATATTGAGAAACAGTGGAATGTGCAGTGTCAGAATATCATTGGTAACTGAGTTTTTAGTGAATTTTGTGTTGAATTTTTGTTCGTAACAATAGGTAACACTGCATTTAGTTTTTACGACAGAACCACATTTTTGGTCGTAAGCATGTAATCTGCAGTCTGATAGGCAATCACAACCTGATTACATCTGATATAATGTAACTTCTTTGAGTTTTTGCACAATCTGAGTTCTGGAATACCACATCATGTGCTGAAATCAAAGGTTCCATACTCTACCTATCTATTTAACCCTAGCCCTTAGGAAATCAATCTAGTCAGAGTTTATCATCAATTTTGAGAACAATCCTATCGAGACTAAATTTTCTTCTCTCCATCCCTTATCTACTAATCCCCTTACATCTATCTCTTTGTGTTCACCATGCTCATTTACCTGTCTGTGTTCTGTGCATGTTTTTGTCCCTTCTGTTACTGTTACTTGTCATTTAGCCTTTGAAGAAGATCCTGCTAGGATTGAAACGTCAGGCCAACTTACTTTTACACATTCGCTTACACAGGCTCTCTAGTGGATAAGCAGTTTTATTTTATTTTGAGACTAAATTTAGACACAGCACTAAATAGTAGGTCAGGCAGTTTTTGCACACTTTCTTCACAAAGTAGTGGGCTTCCTTTTCACACTTTCACCTAACATTCAATATGCTGCTGATTACAAACTTGACTTTGTGATCTTGAAGGTTGTCTGTCTTGAAATGTCACCTGTTTAGCCTTTATCACACAGTACATTGTCACATATTGTCTAATGCCCATTTCCGTGGGAAACCATAAAGATGGATACTGTGTACTTGGTAACAGTAAATCCATAGAGTTTACACAACTCTTGTTAATATAAATCCCATGATTGTGCAGACCATGTCCTCCAGCGTAGGAGTAATTTGAGCCGACTATTAATCTTGAACTCAAGTCACGTATCTAGCTACATGGATCAGATTCCAAGAAGTTCTTCCTGGTATTATCAGGAAAATTCTGTAATTTTAAAATTAAAAAAGACTTCCCACCAAAAGAGAATACTATTCGGAATATTGAATTACTTAAATGGGTGACGCACTATTTCATATTTAGACTAGACAATTGTGACGTTTTAGAAGCTGAAAAGCTCTCGTTCAAGTACTACAAAGGGAACGTGGCACGCCTAAATTTACAACCATTGTTGTGCAATAGCTTGTGGGACTTTCCCAACAGATGTTGCGCAATAAATGATTTCCCAGTGAGGTAGCACTGACTGCGTGATTACTCAGTGTAACTGGCATACAATGATTGTGTTCCATGGTTCATTGTGTCTCAGCAGCAGTTAGCTATATACAATAGTGTATATATACATTTACCAGTGAAAGAAGGCACACACTAAAAATCTGTATGTACATAGTACTATGGCAAGTTATGACAATTGGGTTTCTTTAAATTAACAAATAAAAAAAATGTCAACAGAGACTGAAAAATTATGTAAAATTCTAAACAAGAACAGCTTAATGTCCTCCATTTTCTTAATGGTTGTTTAAAACAATACTTGAAGGGAAGAGGGAGGGGGTGGCTGGAAGGAAGAGCTTTAATTCATTATTTCTTTCCCTTTGTATTCTTCACACTTCTGGTTACAGGCCAGCAGTTACTACAATCTTCTCTGTTTGTTATAGTCGTGCCTTTATTTAATCAGCTTCTATGATTTCTTTAATATTACTAGATACAGTTGACAACTCTTTTCTTTTGTACTCTCCATTACTCATTGATTTACATACATGGGTGAGGCTTGTAGACTCAGATTAGATACAAAAGCAGTGCAGAGTTATGGTATAGGATGTTATGGACTTCCTGCTATTGCTGTCAATTTCAAGCCTACCCAAGTACCCACGTACAAATAGGCTGCCACCCAAAGACAGAAAGATGACTATGGCATTTGTAAGTGTGAAATGTATTTATACATTCAGGGAATTCACCAGAAATTATTGTGTAATATTGGAGAGCTCTACTGTAATATACGTCAATGTTGGACTACAGTGCTGCAACAGCTGTTGCATGAAGTCCAAATGCAAACAGCTGTGACAAACTGTTGCACCATTTCATCTAGCAATGCAAAGATCATCGCAAGATAAAGGAAATATCACACAGGGCAAATTTTATATGATTTTTCTGGTTGACTGTTAGACAGAAAATCTGGTCCTCCACTGTTGGGGAGAGAGATGGTGTAAGTTTGGTGAATACAACAGCAGCTGTGGGTCTATAAAACTCTCCTTCAGGTGGATCAAATATGGCCTACCAGTATCACTGTTTAATTTCAGTATCTCCAACGTGATGGAGGGTGATACCATAAATGGAGGGTGATACCATTTATCATTTGACCTATTTGGGGATTATTATTATTATTACACAAAATTTATATAGCGCCTTATTCAATTAAGAAATTGCTCTAAAGCGCTTTACAGCAAAAGAAAAAAATTTGTTAAAAGTAAAATAGTTAATTAGGTTATAAAAGTTAAGATTGTATAGAAAAATATATGAAAGAAATGTAAAAAATAAATAGAAAAATTATGACTAAAATACAAAATAACACCTGAATTAAGTACGTGCAGCAAGTAAAATAAAAAGTACATTAATCTGTGTAGACAATTAAAAAATTGCTCTAAGGCTCCTAACAGCAAAAGATAAAAATATGTTAAAAGTAAAAAAGTTCAAAAGGTTATAAAAGTAAGATTGTATAGAAAAATATATGATAGAAATGATAAAAAATAAATAGAAAAATTATGACTAAAAAACAATAATAACACCTGAATTAAGTATGTACAGCAATAAGTACATTAATCTGTGTTGGCAGCTCTGAAAAACAGAGTTTTAAGTAATTTCTTGAATTGCGTTAAGTCTATATTAATATTGCATATGTCCTTGGGTAAGTTATTCCATAATGTGGCAGCAGTATAATCAAAACGTTTAAATTCAAATGTTGATGATCGGGTAGAAGGCACACTAAGTAAATTTTTATTCACTGAGCGTAAGGATCTAGGCGGAATATAAGGTATGGTCTCATTGGTCAAGTAACTAGGGGTCAAGTGATTAAGAGCCTTAAAGGTAAGTAAAAGAATTTTAAATTTTGATCTAAATCGTACAGGTAACCAATGTAGTTCATACAGTACAGGAGATATATGGTTGCGACGAGGAGTTCTAGATATAAGGCGAGCTGCACAATTTTGTGTGCGTTGTAGGCTTGTCAGAGACTGTGATATACCAAATAGTAAAGAATTGCAATTATCGAAGCGAGAGGTAACGAGGGATTGAACCAGTATTTTACATGCATCAGTTGTAATGAAATCTCTTATTCTACCTATATTACGAATATGGAAATAGCAAGACTTGATAATATGATTAACTTGGGTCTCCATGGTAAGATGAGAGTCAAATGGGGATATTTAGTAACAATGCCCCAAGGTACTATTCTAGGTCCATTACTTTTCATTATTTATGTAAATGATATATGTGATGTCCCAAATATAAATTCTAATATATACTCTTTGCTGATGATACAAACAAAGTTTTATAGGGAATGACTTGAAAGGGAAGGGGGACACATTATGCTGTGAATTTATAAGATTTTCATGATTGGTTTACTGCTAACAAATTGCAACTAAATGTGTATATACTGTTGTGGCCATATGTGTTAGTTTAACTGTGTTATACACGGAGTGACCTACTGTAGCAGACAAGCCTACAAAGGATTTTTTTTAAAGCTCACATTCTTTTACAATGTATATCATCACATATTAATTACACATTAATATACCTTGTTCCATGTATATGGACATTTTGATAAAACAAATAAAGGAAGTGGAATTAATTCTGAATTTGATGACAAACGTCCAACGGACGCTGATTTTGGCCGTCCCACCAGAAATTTGATAATCTGGGATGAAAACTATTAAATAATATGCATAGTTGTAAACCTAGACCAGCTATTTGTTTTATCACTCATGCTCATGACAGCCTGTTAGCATTAAATAACTAGCAAAGATTGTGCTGTATTGGCTATCTTAATACTGCGAAAACCAAAATTATAATTGAGTCCTGCAGACATGCAAATATCTCAATTATAGATTAATTTAATATTGCTCAAGTAGGAAACCTTAAATTCAGCAGTTTTCCATAAGTTGAAGAAAATGACCTTGACATGATATCTAATACTGTAAAAACCAAAATTGAGTCCAACAGACATGCAAAATGTCTTAATTATAGATTAATATTAATATTGCTCAAGTAGGAAACCTTAATTTCAGCAGTTTGCCAACAAGTAGAAGGACATTGACATGATATGAAGTGTGGCTTTATAGCTGAGATGAAACGTTTGTCTATTTTTGGAAAATTGAAATTTATCACATCAAAGAGAGAATAATAAATTTCATATTTCTGCGTTAATCTTTTATATGCATAACATGTTGCAAGGAAATGCTGACACATGTAATGAAGCTCCAATAAGTTGATATCTTTCAGAAACATGTTCAGATAGCAAGAATCTTGTCGATGCATGATCAGGGTTGCCAGTTCTTCTGTGATGCAGATCAGGTGAAATGTCAACTATGAAATGTTTTTATTTATTTTATAACAGTTGACCCTATACATCAGAATGAATCATGTGGGTTGCAATTTAAAGCAATCTGGGTCTCTTATATGAACATTAAGGGATCAAACATGGTACAAAAATGGCAATTTTTTTACCGATGCAGAGGCCATGAGTCTGACTGAACAACATGAAATAGTTGAAATCAATGTTATTTGGGAGAATTCAACAATTTACACCTACAATTTCTCTTGAATTTGCAGGCCATTAAAAATGACCCCCCCCCCCTCCCAAATATTGCAAAATAAGTCTTTTGTCATGATGAAAGACTAGATGTTTTAAAGTAAAATCAACACCAAAAAGTAAAACCATTGTGTATAAGTGTGATGTAAATCAACAACAGAAAGCTAACTGGGAAAATTACAAACAAATTTTGAAAGGGATGAAAAAAGAACTTTGTGTTTAGAAGATGTTAAGACACTCAGGATAAGATTTTTCAGACTACTTATTGATGAAGTCAAATCATAAAAGAAATTTCCCTATGGCTGTGTCAAATGTAAAAAAATCATTAAAAAACACTACGCAGAGTAGACAGAGAGCAATATGATAGCCAGGATACGGAGGAAGGAAGTTCATTATTATTCCAGTTCTACTGAAAATATAATTTAACAAACCCACTATTAAAAAAAGAAGAAGAAGAAAGACAAGCTACATTGTAGATGGGAGTAAACTAGAAGCTACTCAAGATCACTTCTTGTACTGTCTTTGGCTTCTGTCTGAGATCTTTTGGTAAAGGCTTTTTGTGTAGATCAAAACATATGGCAATTCAAAGCTAAAGGAGAGTCTTGTGTTGCGTTCCGATAATTCTAAATCGCTCTTGGAAGAGCAACTCGGTACAGTAGGTTTCCATGGAAACCAACTCATCAAGTTCTATTGTCTTTCAGACTGGCCTACATATTACATTTAGTTTGGAAGTCTAATACACTCTAGAGACATTACCTAACCAATAATAAAGAACATGGTCTAGGTTTCTAGGAAACAGGTGCAATGCCACTTCCACACCTAAGGCTACCCTAATGTGCTACATGCTACAAACATATGAATGAAAACAGGTTTAAAACTGAATGCATCAGGACATGGCATGAAATAGTACATAGCTGAAGCAAGGAATAATTTAAGGGTATACAGGGAATTATTTAAGGGTAAACAGGGAATAATTTAAGGGTATACAGGGAATAATTTAAGGCCCTTAAGGGTATACAGGGAAAAATTTAAGGGTATACACTATACAGGGAATAATTAACGGGTATACAGGGAATAATTAAAGGGTATAAAGGGAATAATTTAAGGATATATACAAGGAAAAATTTCAGGGTATATACAGGGAATAATTTACAGGAATAATTTAAGGGTACACAGAGAATAATTTTAAGGTATACAGGGAATAATTAAGAGGTTTACAGGGAATAATTTAAGGGTATACAGGGAATTATTTAGTGTTCAAATTTTGTGTAGCAGTTTAAATACTTTGGTTCCCTGTGTAAAAAAAAAAACTGTTTTACATTTTTGGATTGGTACAACAATTTGACATAGCATTCATTAGACGAAGAAGAAGAAGCAGAAGAAGAAGAAGAAGAAGAGATGATAACTTACCGTATACGAAGGTCTGGCACTGCAGCTGATATCGTCTGTTGACAGGAAAGAAAATATGACTTACCAGGTTGTATAAACAAGGATGGAAGCATTTACCTTCCTTAACTTCCACCTTCCCTAGCTTGAATAAATAGTTCGTAGGCAAAATGCTCGCCCACTGAATGAGTTAAGCTAATCCTGCTATATACATCTTTGCACATGAAATTCGCCGACTGTGCATAGCATTTTGCGATACTTGGATAAATTATTCCCGGCTCTTGAAAGAAGTTTCAGTTGGAAAAACATAACTGACTTTTCAATCAATTATATATCAAAATGGCCACAACCTTTTATTTTTGTATCACATTTGGCATCGCTCACAAACCAATCACGGGCACCAACTTTTATCCCAATCCGAGTCCGTAGGAAGAGAAACGTTCTAAATGACTTCCTGTCTGGGCCTTGTGTGCCCAGGAATGATGTTTGTAAATTAATAAAGCCACTGGCATAAACTTGGACAGCTTTGGTGAATATTGATCTAATACTATTCATGCAATAGCCTTTCAACTGAACTAGATCTATATAGGTAGACACATTGTCATGAGCTCCATAGGGAGGGGGGGGGGGGAACTTATAGGAGAAAAAGTGCTTAGCTAGCAGCTTGAAGAGGTCAAGATAACATATATATGAGTGACATGACCAAAGACCATTACAGGAAGACTTACTTTTGGTGTTGTTAAAAGACTTCTTCCTCACTTTGGGGCTGTACTGACTTTCCCTCTTTATGTTAACACAGAAAGAGAAGGATTCTTCCGGGTTGGGAGCTTGATGAAAGTACAAATTTCGAGAAAATTCTGCAAGAATAAAACACAAGGAAAATTATAAGACTAACAGAAGGCAGGCTCTGTGATTCCTTGCCCATTGTACATGAGAATATGAACTGCAGCACTGTGGACATGACTTGTGACCGAAGGAGACCTTTGACCTCCACAGATACGATAGAATTCTTGAACTCACTACTTAAGGTGAATCTACAGACTAAGAATGAAAGTTTATCCCAGCAGTACTGTTGGAATGAATTGTGTTTGCAAGAAGATTTACAGGCTTTTATCTCTGGTGAACCGCAATTACTTTTAAAGGTCTACGGACACCATTGGACAATATTGTCTTAATCACTCTAATAGGCATTACTGTAGAAATCATGAAGATAGCTGCAACTCCCATCAAAATCCATCAAAGATTGACCATTTTATCCATCCCATAAGACTAGATGCTAAATGGCAGTGTTCATTTAATGAACTAGAACAGAAAAAGACTGTGACTGCATCCAAAAAAAAAAAAAAAAAATAGGTCAACAAATCAAATTTCGTAGGACGATTTAATAAAAAACAAACTTGTTGATACTCACTGTCTCTGCTTCTGAATACCAACTGTGTAAACAAATCAAACATTTCTTGCTGCAAAAAGAAATCAAAAAGATAATAAAGTGAATTCAAGGATGGGGAAATTGGGGGTGGGGAGGGGGGTGGAGGAGGTGATGCCTGAATCATTTCTGGAATGAAGAAACAGAAGTATACTTTTAGCAATTTAAATCCTTTTCCCAGGTTGATATGTTCATTAAACATTCTGGGCATGAAGTTTCTTACACATCTTAACATTCTCTTTAAACAATTTTTTTATTTTTTATAGTTTGTTTTCAAAATCAAATTTCTATACAATCTGTATCACATGCACAGAAAATAAAATGCATTCAAGATATAACTAATTAATAACTAATTAATTATTAAACAGATGTAGGACAATACAAATTTTTGTGATCTGTCCTTCAATGATAATATGATAGCACAATTTGAAACAACCTAAATCCTGAACAGTTAACAATGAGGTTTGCAAACAATTCATAAAAACTCAATCCATATGGTACTGTAACATGGAATGTTTGTAACTAAACTAATGTAAGCACAAAAATTGAGCCACAAAATGTACTTATTTTGTCTTTTACCATGTACACAATGCCAAACAAGATTCATTTCACTTCCTTTAGCAATTCTTAATTCTTAATTAATCTCATTAATTAACTTGAATAAATTCATTTATGTCAAAGACTGTAAAAAAATACAAAAGAATTTGAGATCCTGTTGGAGGCAATAATTAATGATGCTTTGCCAATTTAATTTTAACATTTCCCCAAAAAAAATGAACTGGTTGCTTTAGGAATTACGATTCTCTGGCTAACTGACAGTACTCTGCAGGCTATTTTTATTACATGTTGCCCCTGATGGTCATGCACTTGTAAAAGATACTGTACTTTACTACATGGACATCAGTTTGGTATAAATATTATTATTAATCTAAATATTTCTCACATTCTCTCTAAACTACCCTTCCAAACTTTGCTGTGACAAAGTAGAGAACTTTCCAAATACTGCACACCATCAATTTTTAGTTTCAATCTTAAATATATAAATTACATAAATTTCATATAAATACCATAAATTTCATATAAATACCATGAATTAATATAAATAGCATAAAATGCTGTGCCATAACTTTAGTTTTCTATTGGTTTGAAAGTATGTAATAAAGCCCAAACACAATGACTTGCATTTTAATGTGTACAACAAAGATTGCATTTTGAAGTTTTGTAGTGTTGATCTACTATCAGCTGTTTCTATGCAGGACAATATGATTGTAGGCTATTTTACCTATCACTAATGGACATATGACACCATGGGTATTAGTGAATCTACACATCTGTAATATACTCAACTATTTCAAGGAAAAGCAAACAAAACTACTGGCATTTAACACTAATAGTGATCAAGTGATTATGATGAACATCTCTTCCAAGCAAATGCGATAATTTCCTTCCCTTTATTTGTTTTTGGAGACATCTTTGTTTTAAATGTTCCTTAATATCCTACTCTATATATACTTCAGGCAGACATCCCAGACAAAAGAAGTAGACTTATGATAGTCCAGAGGTAAATTATTCTTTTAATGACGAAAGCAGAACACATTCTCTAGCATTCTGATGGAATTTGCATAAATATTCCGCCATTGGGTTCTCGAGATATTAATAGTTGAAATCAAAACAGTTTATACCATATATACATACAGTGAACTTGAAACAAACAGGTGTGATGTCATAGATGCACACCGACATCAAAATGGTTGTTTTACTTTGTTAGAGAAGCATTCTGTGATAATCATCCATCAGCGACATGACGTTCACTGACAGAGAATTAATAGTTTTAATTCATTAACTAGTTGTCTAACGACGTTAATTTGAAAATAATACTGCTTAATACCTAGGATAAATCAGCGATTTCCTTAATTAGTTTTCGTATTAATTAGCAGCTCTTTAATGACGGTCTTGGACAGGACAGCAAATGGATATGGACAATTGCCATTTCCATAAATTTATTGAAAATTCTCTGAATTTATTAAAGATAGACTAAACTATGATACATCAGTATCCATTTATGAATTAGTGGACACTTCATATCAACAATTTACACAAAAGCTACAAATGAATGTTTTACTATTGATTAATAACATAAAATCATGTCAAATGGCAGCATCAGTTTCACACATGAAACAGGTCATTCCTTTCGGCATGTTTTGTGTAATTATTTTATAATCGTGAAAAAGTGTTTTAACCTATGTCCCTAAAGATGCGTGGAGTGCGCAATGAATTCTGAGAAGAAACCTTGCAGCAAAACCAATCAATGTAACTTACTGTTACACATACATGTATGTGTATCTATATATATACACGAGTACAGTTTCAAATGCAAACATTTACCACATTGTTCAATGACTTGACGCAGTGTGCTGTTAGTCACTTTCACAGCCACGTGGTCACTCTTGGAAAAAGAGGCACAGATTTGAAGAAGCATGTAGGATTATACAGTACTATTACTTCTACTTTCAAATAGAAAGTTAAGTTAGACTGCTTCTATGCATGCACATCATGTGCAGTTCAACTTTAGTCCACTCTGGTCTGCTATGGTATTTGAACACAGAACAGATCTTCAAAAGATTCATTGGAAGAAGAATGTTCAGTATTACAGTAGCTAGTATTAAATGGGCTGGCATACTGTAGATCCAATAGAAACAGTGCCTAGATATATATAATACAGTAGTAGGGTTACAAAATATAGCTGCTGCATGTGCAAATAAATGTTTGTTTCGGAACAATTTTTCTGTGCAATTCTAATCCCTTCACTGTGATCGTCTTCAAGTTGATTTTGAGTTCAGAGAGTGTAGTTGGTCAATGAGGGACATACTGTATTTGTATAAATTTAGCCTCGGTTCGTTCACAGAATGCTTTCAACTACTGGCTCAGCCATATATACAAATCAGGCCTCAACTATGGCAGGGTAGACACAGAATACCCTGGGGGCGAATTTGGTTAGGCTTATCTTTCCATAGCATAGGTTCAATGGTAGGATAGCAGTTTTATCGCAATTTTGCAACTATATGGAAATGTTTACTATTTTCGGTGGCAGTGAACACGGATAGTCGAAAATCCAGTGTAGTATGAGACTTTTTGTCTTATTTACAACCAAAGTGGCCACTAGGTGTACTAAGTACTACTAGTGCAAATTGACCGTGTTCAAATGACAAATGTTTATTTGGATTTTTGGAATTATATTAAGGAAGATGTCCTTCTCCACAAATTGCTAGGTGACAGGACTGACTGGCCGTTTAACTGAGAGGCAAATTCTGTCATATTTAACGGCACGTTTGTTCATTCGTTTAACATTTTAATGGGTTACAGACAGCAACACTGGTACAACACATGAGCACACAGGTTACTAATTATACCAATTATAACATTCATGGTTGTATACACTTCATCAGTGCAAAAATCCAATCAGCCTCACCAAAGAAATATCCATAGTCCAATGATCATTGTAACCTTTGCAACCTTGACAACACTGTGCACATACATAAACACTTCCTATTTACCATAATGCCTTTACAATTATCCTAAGCACATGCCATTTCCTCAGACTTCTATTACTCACTACCAAAGAGTGAAAGAAAAACACTGTCAAAGAACTGATTATCGAAGTGCAAACAACTTGTGTGGGTAAAGAGTCAAATTCTTTTATTAAAAATCACCGTTATTTATCGAATGTTGACAGATTGTTAAGAAAACCCTATACATGAATGCATAAAACGGAGAACTAAATAGACCACAAAGCTACATACACCTATGTATATGGGCTACAAACAAAGCTACCTAATACTTAAACACCCCTTTTCTTAGGGCTAAGTATTATAAAACTAGAACTAAGGATACAATCTATTCACTTTTCAGCCTTTTGGCTAAGATCATGTGTAGTATCTGTTCCCTTTCGAGGGGAATGGTGATACACACCCGACGATGATCACACAGTCAGTCTCGATGCAAGGGGACTGGGGTTGAGAGTGGATCAGTTGTTCGGTAGTTTGGCCCAGGTTATTTCCTGGGTGACTTTTCTTAAAAAGTAATCTATTCACTGTCTGTTCAGTTTAAGTTTGTCTGTCCATCTGTATCTCATAATCTGTTCTTAGTTTGTTTTTCCCTTTCAGTTAGCCTCTGAAGGAGATCCAGCTCGGATCAATCTACTCAACTTCAGGCCCTCTAACTTTTCACATCTATGGCTTTTTGCAGCTTGCTAATGTCAGTTTTTTTTTCTTTTTCTCTCTCTTCAATTTGAATACTTTGTTAAAATGCTACACAAATTATTGCCTCAGTTTAGCAGAGTATGTCCTTTAAATGGTTGCCAACATGAGCAATTACTGGCACAACACCTACCAAGATAAACAAACAAATTCGTCACCAGGCGAAAGTGACAGCAGCAAGTTTTAACATAAACGGAGAAGAATTTCAAGAAGACTTACATAGCTCAACTCTGCATCATCTTCCTCATCCTGTGTGGTGAGGCGTTTATAAGCTGACGATATCTCCTGAAATTTCTGTAAATCGGAAAGAAATAATGCAAGCAGCTGAGTCGAAAAACCACAACAAACAAACACACACACACATACACCTCATCTCCTAATTACTAAACCAAAGCCACACACAAATTAGATTTTTTTCAAAATTTTCTCAAATTAGAGATGAACTTTTTCAGCAAAACCTTTTTCAGCATTTGCTGGCTGCTTAAAATGCTAAGAAGAAAGGGTCGTTGAGCTAACTTAGATTTTGTCAGTGAAAATGTATTTCATGACCTGTGATTAAGAACCAATATCACTGACTACTGAACGTACATTAAACTTAGCACATACATAAACTACAGCAATGGCCCAATGGGCAAATTGTGAAAGGTTGTCAGACAGGACCAATTTTCCATTCGGACAACTAAAACCAGCATCGGTATTTGTCCGGCTGGTTTTTACGTCAAAATTATGATTGTGTTGTGACTAAATGCCCCCAAATAAAGGGGCAAAAAATGAAAAATTGGTATCACCTTCCATCACTTTAGAGATAGAAATTAGTGGTAGGCATATGATCCACCCATAGGGGAGTTTTACTGATCCACAGCTAGTGTTCTATTCATAAACCAAACACATCCCTCCTACAGTGGACATATTGGTCGTTTTTAATAATGAAAAGTTTGCTACATTTTTTCGGACAACCTAATTTATGGTCCGGACAAACAATGGTTAAGATCTGGTTGTCTGAGAGACAACTAGATGACATCCTTAAATATTTGCCATGAATGTCGATGAAATAATTACGGAAAGCATGATAATTTTGTAATTTAGCGGTCCCTCAAGTAACTAATTCCATTTACCCTACCTCAACTCTTGTCCCTCCCCCTTCCCCTAATCCTTGCTCACTCTAGTCCAAAATAATTCTAAGCCTCCTCTGCTTAAGAATCCCTAATAGCTATTACACAGGAGTAACACCTCAGTGTGTCTAACAGATATCTTGAGAAGCTGTCTCGATGTTTACCTTTGTTGCGAGTTCCGAGTTTTCATGCTTATCTGGGTGCCATTCTAAAGCTAGTTTCTTGTAAGCAGAACGTATCTCATCAGCGGAGGCACCTGCCAAATGAAGAAAAACAAAATTATGTTTAAAATTGCAACAGTGGTAGAAGGCTTTGTACAAAGAATTCCAAAAATGGAGCTCTATCTAAAACCTTCAATTGTGAAATTACTGTTTTTATTATCTGACTTTATTATTATTATTATATTAATTAAAAAAATATCCAGGGTGAAGTGTCAGAATTCAAGATAAAGTAAAGATTTTATATTTTCAATGTTTTAGGTCTATTTGGAGAGAAAGTAGGAACTAAGAAGAGGTAAAACTTGGGGGAATATTCACTATTTTACCACATAACAAAAAAAACTTCTAGCACTGGTAAGTAGCCATATCTATATTTGTTCTATAGAGCATGAGCTAGCCCTAATCATCAAAGTGATGATATTTAGTAAACTGAGTTGTTCACTTCACCATTTCCTATTAGGCTATCAAGCTTTCAGCAAATTCACTTTCTAGGGTAAGGGTACAATACTGGTAGTCCCATTTTGCCTTCTTGCTACAACCCACTTTATGTGTTACAGTGAAACTTTCACAAATCATTTCAGGGTTGTAACTACCAGTTAGTT
>KN886447.1:68918-87622 GCA_000934455.1 Apostichopus parvimensis
CACGTGCTTCAGTAAATGTTATTTTGGCGCAACATTCGTGTGTAAACTACGGTACTATTAGAACATTGAACTGATTTTTTTTAAATCTACATTGCGTAAAAAACTATTCACATATACCTACTGCAAATTTCGTATAGATTATTGCTTGCAAAGAGCCAGGATAAATGTTGGATCAGATTTTAAGGATTTGCGCATGTGTAGTTGTAAATTAAGCTCAAACAGGCATGTGCATGCAGTAGTACAGTGAACTGGAATTTAGCGAGGGATATGCACACTGTAGGTACTTGGGATTTTTGAAGAGTTGTTTGTTGGAATCGCTGCAAGGTCAAAGCACGAATCAACTACGGAGTTGGCGAGTAGGGAAGTAGAAGGACGGATGAAGGCGGGGGGACTGGGGGTAAAAATGGGTTGAAACAGCAGGGTGGTCGAAAGGAGGGGCGCCCCCGGCCGCCCCTGAAAAATAGCGAAGTTAAGGCACTGAGCATTTCTGCCCTATATTGTGTATAACATTCACAAAGTATAGGCTGTGATACTACACTAGTATTAGTAACAGTAGGTCATACAATAAACGTAATTGGTTTTCGATTGGGACGCAACCTTTTTTTACGGGACGCAAACTTTTTCGGGGGCTTGCGTCCCTGGGATGCAAACTTTTTTTCACTAATAACATTACTGGATATGTATATATTTCTTCCTGACTTGATGAGATATTTACTGAAAGAGCAGCTGATACTTTACATGAGGACTCTTGTGGAATTGAAATCCCTACTATAGGCTGAACAGTGGGTCCAGAACATGTCACATATTGCTTCAACTGCAAGCTTAATAGCTTGAAATTTGAATTGGTTATTTGCGGCATCCAAATTAGTTTAGTTGTGGAGGGATCCCAAGTGTATTAGTGAAATAAAATGAAAGGCAGACAGTTTGATCTCTTGTTCATATATGGCATAACAAATTATTGCAAAATGTGCTTCAACAATGGAACAAGCCATTGAGATGGGAATTGATATGTTTCTTAGTACTTCCTTTGCATACTACAGTTTCAATCTTGGAAACCATTATCCCTATGTTAGGGAAATTAATGTCATAGTTCTACTGTGTAGCCATGTTCAGGGCTATACTGTAATAACAGTATTGTTTAGGCTTAATCTATACTTGCAGTGTTGCTGTTAGTAATTTAGGGCTCCACATAGCCAATGTGCAGTTTACTATTCCTAATAATGTGAACGTGTTATTGTTACTGTTATGTTAGATGAACTGTATGTGTGTGTGCAAGTATGACTATGAGCTAAGTTAAGCCTAACTATGCTAACTCAAACATTAGACCGTGTCTGCAGTAACACTACAGAATATGCTAATAACTTCATAAATAAAACGTCCTGGGTTCTTCTAATCGGCCTAACTTGGTAATCACATTTAATACTATTGTAGCCTACCGATACCGTCGTGTGTTCTCGTAATGATAGAGATAACGTTAAAGTTAGGCCTAGGCTTGGCCAACGACTGAGTGACCGGTTAGGGGGGAGTTTCAATGCAAACTAAAATCACTTCTATTCTAGTCTTTAAGAGATTTGAAATACAATTTTTCTCCATCAGCTGTGTAGCTTTTTAAACGTCTGTGACAAAAAATTTACTCGGTCTTTTGGGCGTTTGTTCCCCGTGGTACTTACCTTCCTCCAAACCGAGCACTTCGTAAGCTCTCGATATTGACACAGCCATACAGCAGACAATCTATGCTTTTCTCTGAATGCGCAGAACGTTCCTATGTTACTGCAGAGTGTGATAGTAGTAACCTTGCGCTCGTAGTAAACCGGTGGTAGTATTGCTTCAGCAATGTGCTTGTAAGCCAAGTAAAAACTTCTGAATAATCCAAAAACGTTACAGCTTTCAACGTCCCGTGATGTGTGAAGGTGAAGTTCAGTATGCCGAAGAAGTGAACCTTGTATGCACGTAAGAATTCAAGTTTAAGTGTAACTTACTCAATCGCGAATAAGGAATTAACTGAGTCTATGACATGTGTATATACTGTAGTCAAACTGACTAATGCAACACGGCGCCCTTGTAATATATCTGCAATATTAACAAAAAGTTAATGAGTTCATACACACAAAAGGAAAGTTGCAATCGCGTGTAGTTTGAGATAGACATACGTTTGCACATTGGACTATGACGTACGTCGAAGTACAAACATCTCAATTGTCAACGTTTTCCCCTGCAAATATATAAATATATATATATTATTACTAGAGACAACCAGAAAAATAAGATATGACCCATAATTGACAAATAAGGATTAAAGTTTTAGAAAATATATTGGAATTTTCGGTCCCCCTGGGACCTTCTTCAGCAATACTTGACAGTCGAAAGAAAAGTACAAAATGTAACACAATGAAAGTATGACGCTAGATAAGTGTAAAGTTGCATTGATGGAATTATCACCAAATAAACCATGACTATACAGGAAGCGGATTTAGGAGCAAAGAACGGATTACATATGTTTGTAGAACTAATAGTTGTTTAGGGGTCCCAAGTCTTTGTTGATGTTGGTGTGAGACTCAAAAAGAAAGATTTAATCGATTTACTCAGTTTCCACCTTTGCGATTTCCGTTGCGGTAAACCTCGATTCCAAATATGCCCCTTATTACCCCAGGCACCGAGGTCAAAATCCCCAATGTTGACTATAGTCTAAGACCCAGGGGCGTAGCGAGCGGGGAGGTGTGGGGGGGGGGTGTCACACCCCCCAATAATTTGGTCGCTGTCGGCAAATTTTGGGTCTGTCGGCAAATTTTGGGTCTTTCGGCAAAAGGAGAAAAGGTGAAGAGAGCGGAAGGGGAAGAAAGAAGGAAAGCTGAATAGAGAAAAGGAGAACGGGAGCTTCTTCCGTGCCAAATTTGAATTAAATATGCACCAGATTGCATCTAAGGACGTTTCAAAACTAAAAAGAGGGGGACACCCCTCCCCTTAGACCCCTCCCCCATTTCAGTCACCACTTCCAGATCCGTCGGCAAATCAAGTTCTCCACACCCCCCCCCCCAACAAAAACCCCTTCGCTACGCCCCTACTAAGACCCCCTTCCCTCTCTTGTGATTCTATCAATGTTATTCACATTTTCTATTCTGTACTTTGCAAAGATGGCAATAATGTAGGTGAAACAGGCTCCCGGTTCCGCGCTTACGTTTTAATAATCACAAAAAGTCTTTTAGTGATAATTTTGCAGGATTCCCCGTTTCCGAACATTGCAATCTTCATAGATCATTCTCTCAAAAACCTAAAATGTATTTTAATTGCTTCGAACTTCAAACTCTTTTCCGTTTGATTGAAACATGAAAGAGCCCTTCTGTTGAAGCCATATTAGAATGTATAATTACAACTTGAGAGTCGAGTTGTTGCCAATTATAAAGAAGAGTGTTTCCCTTTCACAACTGGATGATGTAAATGTTGGTGTGAGAGTACAAATGCAGAAAAACGAAGTAAGTTGCAAACAGCTGGATAACAGTTCATTTCTCAATTATTTACACCACCCTTTTGAATATCCCATCGTATTCCCTTCATAACATACTCCTTTAAATGGTGCATTGTGTTTATTCAACTAGGGGGGTAAGGAATATATTTATTGGGGGAAATAATATAACACTGCCATATGGGAAGTTTTCTACAAGTAAAATGACTTAAAATTTTTAAAGGATTGGTTCAGGTGTTTGACATGTCTATTTTGTATGAAAGAGCACAAAAAGACAAAAAGAACAGTGAAGAAACTACCATGATAGCAGGCTCTGTTAAGGAGATATGACACTTTGAAGATAAAAAATTTCTTTGAAAACGACTGGTGTAGAAAGACTTACTGTGAGGGTGTGACGTCACATCCTCACTTCCTTAACATTTGTGAATATATTTCTTTCAAAATTATTTACATTTTTTAACACATTTGAAAATAATATAATCAAAAATTCTTCAGATGTTTAATCTCAAATACTTCCTTTGACAAATATGAAATCTCCTGACATATTTTTTGGTTGAAAGTCATAAAATCTCACAAATATTTAGAGAAAAAAAAACAAAGACTTTTCAGGAATGTGAGGATGTGACATCACAGCTAGTCAGATTTCAGCAGTTTCTACACAATCTGATAAAACTTTACACTTGAAATATCTCTTTAACCGAAAAAGATATTCGAACAGTTTTTTTTCACCCTTGTGTTTCTTTTATTGTCCTCTTTCATATAACATAAAAATGTATGACAACTGAACCAATCCTTTAACGATAATGCAATTACAGATGTGAGTAAATATTGAAATAACATTCAAATACTGGAATTGTGGTGCGTAATGTACATGTAGGATACATTTTGTCAGAAAGTGTGAAAGTAACTTTGTGGTTTGCTCCCTCAAAGAGGGGGAGATCAGTGTGTATATTTGAGAGAAGCTTACGATTTAGACTTTTAGGGAAGATTTTATGATAGTTGAGACAGATGAAATACACATCAGATGAAATAAACATACAAGGATCCTTTATGTTCAAACCGGGCTCGTTTGAAACACCGAAGGGGAGATTCTACGTACATACCAGTTTCGTGCACAAGTGTAGGTAGGGGAGGAGACATGGCGCAATGTAAGATTTTTTAAGACCAATGGAGAAGAATTGTACCCCCCCTCCCCCCACCCTACCCCTTCAACATTTACACAAAACTTCAAAATTCTTTATAAGCATAACATTCCTTTTACACCGATATATGGACCTAATTTATAGTCAAATTATGACTCAGAATGAACCAGTTGTCATATAAATGTTGATTTATTCTGCAGTACTATAGGACCCGTAGTAATATGCGAGACAGTCACAATGAGAACAAAGACTAACTATAGAGAGCGCCATCATTTTAACAGCGTCAAACAATTATTGATACTGTTCACTGGGAAATATGTGATTTGTTACAGTGGTCAAGGCGGTCGATACGAATCATTTATACCTTTCGAAGGAATGTAGGGATTCATAACAATATCGTGATCACACGGTTACATTCTTGATGTAAGAATAAAGGGGATTATCAAATTGTTTGGTGCCCAGGCTCTTATGATCTTAGGTGACTCCCTATACACAAAAGGGTAAAGTCAATATAGTCAACGTATTAAGTCTAGATGTTTGAGTCAAATATCATCAAAATAGCGAATTCCTTAGTTTTAATGACAAATAATACAGCGGCGTTCGCAAAGGGGACCCATTGGGCTGTACTTTCACGGCCGTTGTCGGTCGGGGGAAAATATCGGCCTATGTGTTATGATTGGTATAGTTTTGAGTCTAACCATATCAGTGCACAATGTCTATTCTAAACGTTTATGTAAAGATAAATGGACCCTAAACAAGTGAACATGTTTTTCTTATTTTTTTATCGAGTAAACAATAAGCTTATCGTCCTCACCTGATTAGCAGCTGAAACTTTATACTGTATGTATGCGGATATATGCGGGCAGCTACACTGTGTACTACTCAGCTATTTGCCTAACGTAATTCCTTCATTCTCACTGCATCTGTCCTTTATACACAACCAATTTTAGAAGATACAACACAGTTTGTGTCGACACTGAAATAAGCAAGCGGCGGAAACCACAACTGACGAAATCCATTATAACTTTTACACCCCAAGGCAATTGCTTATTTACAATTGTCAACGTTTACCAGGGCTAAGCTGTCATAACCCCACCCCTCATAAGGCCTCATCATGAGGGGCTTGATAAAGCTCGGGCTAGTAGGCCTACCGTTCCCACGAAGAAAAAGAGTGGAGCAATTTGCCCTCCCCTCGATAGATCGATCACGGGTGAAGCAAGCCCGCGTTCGTGGGAACGGCCTATAATTAGTCTTTCTCACCTTCGCCTCCTTTGCAATTGGATAGTTAAAGTTGTAATCTAATCTGCTAGCTCGTGGCTCACGGGTGGTTGCTATAACCAGAACAGGGTGATGACTCGGAAGTTAACATACGTAATGTCACAGCCTAGCTGTCCTAGCCACGGTCAATGTGGGACGGGCAATATAGGGTGCATACATAGCACGCTGCTAAGAGCCAAGTTGGCCGAATTTAATTGGTTAAATGTTGGAGCGGAATAGAGGGCCAAATGTGTATAAATGAATATATTTATTTCAGGGACGAAATTCGCATCACTTGGGGTTGCACATTTTGTATCACTCACTTTACGATACCTTTTTAACGGGCCACTATTAGACTGTAGCACGCTAAAACAACTCACCTACAAACCATAGCTATGCATGACATGTGCGGGAAAGAAGAAACCTCCCACCCCCTGTCCACTGGGAATTTCAGAATATGTAAAATTGAAATAAGTTTTTAAGTCACAGTTTATGGCATTTTTGGTAACAACTTTATGATTGTAACCTACTTCCAAGGTGAACAAGGACCCTTCCCACTCTGCTGAAATCTGTGTGTAATCTTATCTGGTTTTGTGTTGCAGTGTAATGAGAATAATTCACATAAAGTGTGTTTAGGCGAGCTATGGTCAGCTGATATATACGCTTTATTTGAAATCATGTTCCACCAGGAACGTACATGTAAAGTCACGTGCAGTGCTTAATACAGTGCAATTTCAATGACAGATCCAGCGTTTTTTTGGCAGAAAAGGGAGGGCAGCAGATAAGTATTGGTAGATAGAGGAACAACGGTGCATCAGAAAGAAAGCATCGTCGTGGTAAGAAAGTTCACGCGCGTATGGAAAGCCGTTATTAACATTTAATAAGGAATTTCAGATATCTCGAAATAATTTCAGATATCTCGAATTCAATTCAGATATCTGAAATAGAATTCAGATATCTCGAATTTAATTTCAGATATCTGAAATAGAATTCAGATATCTCGAATTCAATTTCAGATATCTGAAATAGAATTTTATATATCTAAAATAAGAAACAATATAAGATATCTAAAATTCCCGATTAAATGTTAAAATGGCTTTCCATGCGCGCGTGCATCAGGCCTATATGAATCTTGTTTTGCATAAAGTTAGGTTATGTTCGCAGTTAAGTATTAGCGCCAACATATTTCACAGGAATTGATCTGGGCCACTCCCTGATATGTACAAGAAAGTGGACAAAGAGAGGAAAACACTTTAAGTTCTTTTTTCATTCGTCCTGGAGCTTTCTCATTTATTCATTAAAATAACTCTTCCTTTTTTTGTTGTTGTTGATAAAAACAAGAAATACACAACCAAGATACTGAGCTGAACCAGTAGACGTATATTACATAGCCAAACTCTCTTTGTGAAAAAAATGTAATAAAAGAAGTAAGGAATGAATGCACATTATATTGAAAACGAAATAGGTCCACTGTGACGTCACAGGATTTCAACGACAGATGAAAGGAAGGCGAGAAAAAGATGAAGTTAGAAAATAACAGAAGGAGACAGGGCTCTCAAAGTTTCTAGACAATACAGCTTAAACTGAGACTGAATAATAAACAAAATGAGACATGTATACGTTAAAACAAATGTTGTGTTTGTATTAGAACACAACATTGCATCATGGGAAGACATACTATAGCTGTACGAACATGTGGACGTCCATTGATTTAGCCACTTGTGACATGTTTGTCCATTTGTTATATATAGCCTAACAACAATGTATGTACTTACTGTCGGCCTATTTGCATAAAACTCGGGACAAAATGATGCTATTTTCATCAAATGCATGGCTTGCTCAATAAACATTACCTTTTTCAAAGTGAATTTTGTTTAAAAGTTAACAAATAAAATACTTCATAAAGAGAACGATTTTAGACCTTTATTTTATCTATGGCAAGGGGTTGACTCGAGAGTGTGGGAGGGGAGGGTTGACGCACGTACAAAACGGTTTAAACAGTAATATATTTGTTACTTATTCATCCCCTGCAGGTACTGCAAAGATCTGGACATACCTGTTTCCATAATGTATACTGGAAGATAAAAGACTTGGTAATGTACTACACCCCCGGTCATTTGATTTTGCACGCATTGGAAGACTTTAGCACAAATATACATTCAGTTGTGCTGAAACAAAGTCATCGAAACTCCCAGAATTCAAGAAAGGACAATGATCCGTATTATTAACGTACAATGGCAATATCTGAAACATGCAAACTTCCAAGCTTATATACGCTTTAATCCTACCATAGCGTAGTTTGAAGGAAAATAATAGCGTTTTCATAAAACTTGGTAATTTCTCTGAAGTGATTTGGCTTATTTCCTGTTTTAGGATCAGAAAAAAAATAATGAAGAGTATTTTGTATGGAATATATTACTTTTAAGGTCCACTGATAAAATGAGTGGAGCTAATTAAGTTGCTTGTTGAAGCATCATTCTAAGTTAAAGTTTCCTTCAGGGATTAGCTTCAAGTAATGCATGTACAGAATAATGACTGAATCAAATAGAATTAACCCAAATCAAATAAACCTGACCCGAATCAAATAGAAATGACTGAATCAAATATATTGACGGAATCAAATAGGCCTACTATTGAATGAATCAAATAGCATAGAATGAATCAAATACAAACATACTCTTTATTTCACTTGTCAAAATATCACACAATAAGCGAAAATAGTATTTAAAGAAAAAAAAAACAAGTTTTGACTTAATAATATATGAGTATGTTTCATATTATTTCATACAGGGTGGCTATGATCAAGTACCCTGAAAGCCAGGCGGCTTTGTGATTCGTTGCAATATTATTTCCTCAAAGTTCCACATAACTGAACTCTCTGACTAAGGCAGAGCAAGTGAAGTAAACCTTGTCCAAGAACTTAATGAGAACCATGCAGAAAGGATCAGAGATTTCCATCTCTCATTTGTGGAACTCACTTGTAGGCATCAATCATTCCATTCACTGGGTAAGGATTTTACAATATAGAATTTTTATCCAAAATGTTCACTATCCGGAAAGAACGTACTTCCTTTGTGGAATACAGACACACAGATGCTCTACATTTGGGCACACCAGGCGCGTAGCCAAGGGGGGGGGGGGACGAAGGGGGCAGCCGCCCCCCTTGAGCATTTAAAAAAAAATGTTTTAATGTTTTTATAATATCGCTAGTAATTTCAAAAGAGAAAATGCTAAGTTGCAACTTACACGGCCTGGGAAGTGCCATTTCCAGCGATCTGGGAGGCATTTTCAGCCAAAATTTTCGTGTACGCTTCGCGCCAACCATGGTGGCGCTACGCTTAGAAAGTTTGCAATGCCGAATCTACGGCTCTGATAATTTTCCTAGTTTCGCCCCCCCCCCCCCTTGGCAAATTCCTGGCTACGCGCCTGGGGCACATGGACATTTCCTTTTACCAACATTGAGCTCGCAAGGCAGCTCTGTCCAACTATCCCTGTAACAATTATGTTATTTAATGAAAGAGTAACATGACATTGGAAAGGACCTGGGCACTAAAACTAAACAACCAAACGACTGATCCTCTCTCAACCCCAGTCCCATTGCATCGAGACCGTGTGACATCATCGTCAGGTTTGTATCACGATTTCCCTGGAAGGGGAACATAATATGCTACATCTAAGCCCCCCCCCCCCAAAAAAAAAAAAAAAGCCGTGAAACAATCCACATACTCAGTATAAAGTTCAACAAAGAAGTGCTTCTTGATTTATTGTGTTTACAAAGGTTATCGGACTTTGACTCATGTTGACCTCCAATGACCTTTGACCTCTACCAATTTGAATAGGGTTCTTTTAATAGGGTTCTTCACCAAGCTGGATGCACATACTAAGTATATGAAATTCAACAAAGATGTAAATTTAAATCAAATCAAAGATTACGTATGAGGGGGCGGGCACAAAAGATGAAGAACTTCTGTTTATCTTGTTTTCTTTCATTCATGTTACAAAAGAACAACAACAATAATAATAACAACAACATATACAGAAAACCTAGACAGGAATCATTACTATAAACTATGGATATTGCGTCTCTGAACAATTATAAAAAATTAAGTTAAACTTTATCAATGGATATGTAAAGATGTATTTTATAACATTTTTTTGATACCGACTTGTTTCTGTTATATTTCCATTTATTAATGACTTAGTGCGACAAACATTCATTTAATACAACAATGTCCAAATACAATTGTTAGCATGATTACAAAGCACGTGTAAAATAATCTTTACACAGTATTAAAGAATAAATGATATAACTTCACTTATTTCTTGAAAGCAACAGATATTTTGAAATGATTTAAAAGAAAATTAATAGCTATACATAATTGTCGCTAGATGATTGTTCCATAGCTGATACAGTTCTCCAAACTAGACTGCTGAAATTCTGAATCTGGTCACCCAAAATAAGCAATGATCAGTGGAAAGATATCCATGAATAAAAACACTACAGGTTAAATTTACGAAACGTCTTAGATTCATCTCAAACGATGAAAAAAATTTGTTTCACCGATCTGCACAAGGATGAATAATTTGGTTATCACAGAAGGGAAAGTCTGCGTGATGTTGAAATTTATGGGTCGAGTCAACTCAAAACACTAGAAAGTTGACCAGACTTTCTGTACCCGGCCATATTTTTGCTCTGTTTGTCAATTTCAGAGTTAAAGCCACTCATATAGTTTATGGTGTAGAGTGTTTTAATCTTCATAAGTATTACAAAGTAGTTGGTCATACTGGTAATAACCATTGGAACAAATTTAGGATGGATTTTGGCTAGAAGATTTCTGTACATCAGCCTGATAAAGAAGTAGGGTAGTTAACTGAAATAATACATGATAGAATTTATAATTCAAGAAAGAAAAAAAAAACATACACAAAAAACATACGCACAGAAATACGCTGTTTTTATTTATTTTTTTAACAAAGACGTTCCCTAAAGGATTTTGTTTGTTTTGAACAAGCAATTGTTTCAACAGAAAAATATGTCAACTGTTATGGATGAATAAACGATGGTTCTGACAAACCAACCCCAAACTTCCATGCACGTATATCTCTCTGCATTGGCGTAGGAGCCCAATTTGATTGGGGGGGGGGGGGGGGGGCTGTAACGACTTGCCCGAAAAATATAACCAAACTTTTTCGTTCAACAAGTTAATGTGCATATCATATAGGCATGCATCGGTTATTGAATCGCATGCCAATAACATATAATCATTTGCCGTGTTATTACCCTTCCATGTTGTTATAATTATTGAAGTCGTTACAATAATAATGATAATAATAATATCAGTTTAACCATTGAAAAACACATTGCAAATTATTTTTCTTTCAATAGGTGCCCGAAAAATTTCAGCATATTGCCCGAATTTTCACAAAATTTTTTGGCTGGGGGGCTGCAGCCCCCCCCCCCGGCCTCCTACGCCTATGTCTCTCTGACTGTGACATCTTATTTTGCATTAATTTTAATTAAATAATTCTTTGTCGCTTCTGCCAAATGCTTGAAATGAACAACGTTCGTTGAAATGTTTGGCCTCTTCAGGACATATTTTTGTTTGCTTCCCATGATAGTCGCTCTTGAAACTGATTGGTATAAACTTGGCGAGACAGGAAGCGAATATCAAACTATCCAGGATATTATTATGAGTTTAACAAGAATCTATGCATACAACAGTAATAACCTTTGCGTGATACGTAATGTTTCCTCAATTCATTATAACTACCTTTCAAATCCAAGACATACTGCTAGTTAACTTGACTTTAAAGATATATTAAATATTAATTCATTTCGGTACAGGGTGTAGACACAACACTGCCATCTCTCCAGGTTGTATTTCATTTAACACTTTCAATTTTAAGAAATGACCGTATTGGGAACTGCGGCTCATCGGTTAAAGTGACTGGGTTATAAAGTCTAACACACAGACCCATTAGATCAGTTCCTCAGATGTAACACAAAACTCAATGGGAGAAACATGAAACTTATATATGGTTCCAAGTAACACTTTACAAATGTGTTAAGAAAACAAAACAATTGTCAAGAATAAATGATGTTGAATGTCATCTAAGGAAGCTCTGTTGTTTTGTATAGAAGTTAAAAGACCCTTTTTTGATTGAGTTAATTAGAATTGATATAAGACAATGGTTTAACATTAACATAACAAGGCCTGAACAAAAGGAATCGACATCATCAACCGGTGCTGTGACCGAGTGGATAAAAGCTGTGGTATTTTGAAGCAATGAGGCTGAGAAATCGAGAGGTTCTGGGTTCGATACCCGGCCGGGTCATTATAAGGTGGGTTTTGCATCCAAGAGCAATCTACCATTTTCCCATACGAAATGACTATCTTAATTGAAAAGATTCCAAATTTGTGTTAAAATGTTGAATTGGAAGCCACCCGACATGTAAGTTGTAATCCATAAGCCCTTGCGAGTTTCTCCCACATTTGTGGTTGCTTACACGTCGTAAACATAACTGCTGATTATTATTATTATTATTATCGTCGATTTAGTCTTAAAGGAGTATTCCAGCGAGTAATAGCATAATTTAAAGATTGATATTCTGAAAACCAGAAAGAGCTATAGAAACATTTTGATCACTCAGGTTGTTCTTACTTTTTAGACTACAATATATTTAAACAAAAATTCTGACTGACGTCATCCTTTAAAGGGATAATCTAGTGGCATGCAGTGTAACACTTTATCATAATAAAGAGAAAATAATCCACACTGGTTAGCTGTGTATTAACTCACATCTCAAAACATTGTACCTCACCTCAACAAATGGTTGATTGACTTTAACTGAATTTGACACGCCAAGACCTCCATTATTCAAGGAAGTGGATCAAAGCCATGTCATCACGGTAGTCTTTAGTCAACATTGCAACAGACTTGGCATCTAAATGATCCCTATAATCCTTGAGTATGGGGTCTAAGCACAGGTGGGCAAAATGCAGTCCATAGGCAAGCTTAATGTTCCCCACCAAAGGCTTTCAAAGCCCTCTTAAAATTATTTTTTCTGGTGGCTGAAGTTGATTGCTTAATAACAAAATTGCTGAAATTTTTCTGAATATTAAGGTATAAAACCACATCTTTGTAGAATTTTGTATCAAGAATATATGAACTTTTCAAAATGCATCTGGCAACAACGATAATGGATGATGTCATCTGGGCACTTCAGCTGAAAATGCCATTTGCTCTTCATTATAGTTTGTCAATTATATATCCACAGAGGAGAAAGAATATTTCTACAAAAACAGATACATTTGGATGAAATTCTAAGAGGACTTTGACAGCTAAGCAAAGTTTCCAAAATGTTTCAGGTTTCAACATTTTGAGAATGCAATATGCTTAGTCAAGTTGTCCAAGAGCATTTGCCCAGATGACATCACAGACACCCTACTGTGATCCAACCTCCTGGAGTAGTGGAAGGTTCATGCCAGTCAAAATAGCTTAGATTCGACCGGCCATACCTTGAGTTATGGGCAAGATATTGTGATGTGCTTTTCAACTAGCAGTGTGGAATATTTTTCTCGTAATATAAAGTTTCACGTTGTTTGTCACCAAAAAATCATTTGAATATGTATTGATGTTGGAAGTTTTACTTGATGTGAGGGGTTACAGGTTTATTAAAGTTAATATTTAGGCGACCATATGAAAATGGAGAACTTCTTTAGAGGCCCACCATTTTGGACTCAATACCACACAATAAGTGTGTGTGTTTGTGTGTGGGGGGAGGGGGGTGTCAAATGTCTTATTGATTGTCCCGCTACTAAAAAGGAAGGGGTTTCTTACAGACCTTCCCTTTTGCCAGTAGACGACATTAAACATGGCCTGCATTCACAATCTTTCATTTTGTTGGACCACCAAATATCACAAATGAAAATTTTGTCTGGAATCATCCTTAAATCAGGTCACTTCATAAATCCATTTTTACATTCGTTATAAAGGGTAGCTGGAGCAAAATAACAGATCATAAGTGAGTATCTTCCACACAATCAAGACTGGTGGTGTTTTTGTTCTGTTGAAATGAAGAAAAGAAAAAGTTAACCAGTTTTAAAATGTTAAAAATGGGACAAATTTGTTGGGATTCATTTTATTAATAAAAGGGGGGGGGGGGTGGTGGAGATGGGGTATGTGGGATAGACTTGAAGGGGATGGAAATGAAAGGAAGGGGGCAGAAGGGGTGTGAGGTTCCTCATCTAACCAGATTGAGATGTAAGTCTGACTAGTTCAATTGAATAAGTTAATGTTCCAGCTGATTTGTTTCCGTACTATGTATTAAGAGGGGGGGGGGGGGGGTGGTGGAGATGGGGTATGTGGGATAGACTTGAAGGGGATGGAAATGAAAGGAAGGGGGCAGAAGGGGTGTGAGGTTCCTCATCTAACCAGTTTGAGATCTAAGTCTGACTAGTGCGAGTTCTAGAACTGACTGGTCAGGTTCTAGAACCTAACCGGTTTTTGGCTCCAGATTTAACCGGTCGGGGGGGTGGGGGGATAGAGATAACATAACCTAGAAATGGGTAATAAACGTTTTTCTCTGTTCCTTTTTAACTTTGGACTGACTAGAAATGAATGATTCTGAAGCATGCACTTACCAAACGTAAATAAAACTTGAAATGGGGGCAAGGATTAACTTGTTGTGAGTCATGCAAAAAAAACAGAAAGTTAAACAAGAGTTGTCAGATGAAATCAAAAGTATATGAGTTTTAAATTAAACATGAAGTTACACAGCAAACAAAAAGTTAATTGCATATATGTTATCATCCTTTGAGTTGTCATATCTCACAGGAAAACTGATTTACAGTAACTCCCAAAGTTAGAACACTACCAAAAAAAAGTCATCTCTGAGGGCTTAAAGAATTGTGATTTGACTATAATGCAGTAGATATTTTCCTAATTCACTCTCGGACGTCATACGTAAAGAACCCCCCTCCCGAAATATTGCATATTAATTAATAAATAAGAAGGCCCACATTCCTTTTGTCTACAGCCCTGTCATATGTTATAAGTAAAATTATAAATATGATAATTAAAAAAAGACCACATAACAGGAAGAAGGGCTGAAAAGAGCTGTAAATCCTAAATAAAATCTGGAAAAACAAAATTTCTTCTATGAAACAGTTATCAGATTCATGTCTATTCTATCTTAATTTTGTTTCTAAATTTGATAAAATGATTATTCAATGAATTTTTAACTATTTTAATATTCATAAATAAACTTATGTGGGGGAAAAAAACCTTTTCATTTTTCCCAAATTTGAAGAAGGAGCATCAATCATTCTGCCAAAATGTTGTATTTTTTCATAAACTTAAATTAAATCCAAATTAATTTTTTTATAATTTTTTTAAAGTTGTGTGAATTGACATTGAATATAAATAACTGTCAACTGATTATACATTTTCAGCTATAAAAATTGGAAAAGTTTACATATAGTTGCTATAGAAAGACAGAGACTTTTATGAGATTTTAAAAGATAAATTTGCAGCTTACATCCAAGAGAGGCTATACACAATGAATAGAGGTGAAATCACACAGTTCCAGTTGAAGCACGTTTCAATCGAGTCTGTAAGTTGTGAGTAAAACAAAATAATACAAACAAAAATGGAAAAATGAAAAAAAAAGAAGAGGAAGAAAATAATGCTGATTATTAAAAGCAAAGAAAAATATGAATATTTGCATTATTACTTTATAAAAGGAAACATGCTGTTCAATACATGAGAACTCAAATATGCATATGTTAATACAAGCTATATTAGAAAAATGAACAGAATTGCCTCATAAATTCAGCTTGATGAAACATCCAATATTTCCTCTTGTTTTTTGAAACACTTTTGCATTTAGTTATTATGATTTGCATCATCTGTAAGACTCAAGTGTAGAATTGTCTGAGCAAATATGCAGAAAAGCCGGACGTTACAAAATGCAGTGATGAATTCAGAATTTGGTCAGCGACAAACTCGACTGCTGCCAACAGGCATTGCCAAGATAAAATCAATTTGCTAGTTGAAGAAAAGAAAATGTTTCAAAAATGTTACTACAAATGGGGGAGAGAGAGCCAAGACCTACCCTCTGATGACATGTTTCATCATGAATGTTCATGTTAAATGTTAAATGTTATGTTAAATGTTCATGTTTGGGTTAGTTTTATAATGTTTCTGGCAACAACAGACAACAATAACAACTACTACATTGTAGATGAAATGGAAGATATGATGTACTTGTTTTTATTTATATTATGTAAATTCATTTGTTTAACAGAAAGAAAATGAAGTACTTTTAATCCGGAAGTGGCCGGTCACTGAGGGTGCACAGTGTTAAAAGATTACCAGGGCATACTAGACACAGTAGAATGAGGTGCTAATGTTGTGGGGAGACAGGTAAGCGGGGAGCGAAGTAAATTTATGTTTCTCATGAATTTCAAAAGTTTCTAATGCAACAAATTTTACAAATTAAGGAAATCATATGTAGCCATCAACCTTCAACGGCAACTGAATAAAATTATGAAAAAAAGAGATCAAATACCTCAAATGTGTGACACATTTTTCCTAAAGATATCTAGATACATTCATGAGGCTTAACCTGATATGAATCTTGCACATTTTAGGAAGTCTTTTGTGACTGATGAGTGCAAAGAAAGTTGTTAACAATGCCAGCATACCACATTTTAAAACGAGACATTACAAACATCAGGAAAAATGAAATGTAAGGCTGTAATGTAAGGCTGTCGTCCAATGATGATGATGATATAACCACATGAATTAATACACATGCATAGGATACAGTTGGCAAAAGTAACCTGGCAACAACCATATCTAATACTAGGCAAAAGGTAATAAGATGGCAATATCAAATAGCACAAGGCAAATTATCTTTTTCTTCTCCACAGGTGTTGCATTTTAGATCACAAAATGAAACCTTGTACACACTGGAATTACTTTCAAGTTAATTCTTTGGTCGATGCATAACTTCTCGTACCCCCCACCACCCTCCCCACCCCTCCCCCACAAGAGTACACATAATATTCAAATTTGTAACGTATATGACAAAATATGCAATTTTTGAGTCAGTAAGTGCAAACTGTGCCAGAGTACGTAATAGTGGAGCAGTGCAAAGTATAAAGTTACATATTGTATTTCCTTTGTCATGCATTAAGTTAAAAATGCCCTTTAGGAGTTTGTGTACAAAGCTCATTGTTTAGTATGTTTACATCTCACTGTTTACATCTGAACCCCTCTCACCCCTCCAAACCCACCCCATCATTAATCCACACTACCCTCTTTCCCTTCCCCCTTTCTAAAATCAGTGTAAGAGGCCCTGACAAAACTGTGAATGGAATGTAAGATTTTGTTTTTACTGAATGATCATGCCATCTTCTTTTTTTCAAACCCTACCCCCATCCCCACCCTCTTTAAAACCCATCAATAAAAGAAAGGTCATTTCACTTTACATTTATGAGGAAGTTTAATATTTTGCATTGATAACAATATTTTAGCTATTTTTTCCCCATTTGTTTTGGAAATGATACTTGACATTCAATCATAAAAGAAAGAAATGAGATGATATCTCTACAACCTTTCTAAAACTCCTACGCAGATTCCCAGAGCAACTTTTGACAGGATAAAAGGGAACATTAGACTAATGTTCAGGAAAGAATTCTGCTGACTTCTAGGAGACTCTGCCCACGCATATTTTTCAGTTTTTGTAACATTTGGTTTTTATCGTCGAGGAAATGTAATTGCAAGTGGTTAACTATTTCAAGAGGGCAGTAAATAGAATATTAAGCATTGAGATATGTCCCTGCAGTTCATTTGTGCAGATATATACAACCAGCGCCTTCTCTTGTTTTTTGAAAGGAAGGGACGTCTGCATGAGGAAGTGACATAATCCAGACTACAAAATTGTGTGATACATATATATTATATATGTATTGTATAATATTGTAAGGTAACAGTTTAATGCTAATGGCTGCAAATTTCAAAACTGTATTTTCACTTCTGGACATGATTAATATCAAGTTTAATGTTCCAAAAGTGTAATGCAGTGAATAATTCAGTGTGCAAAAATTTGTGCAGCAGTCTTGAACGCTCTTAACTCTTGTCTCACTTAGAAAATAGTATGTTTACCATGTAAAAAAACTGCGCACTTTTTTAGCATAGTTTGCCCACTTTATGTAGATGTTTGCCATGCGGTACGGGATAAATTGTGCTCTCTTATGTCCCATAAACAATTCCACGAAGCCACTTGTTTTGTCCGCAGTGATGTAGTTAGCAGGTAAGATGCCGTTATATATGCAGGGTAGGCGAAATTTTAAATGACCACGAGGGTTAAAGTCTAACAGAAATGTTGAATGTTTCTTCATGAAAGTGACAGATTTTGTGAAGATTTTAATCCTCTGTTGTGACATTTTTTGGTGCAGAAAACTGCTGACAATATTATTTCTGGTTCCACTGAATGCTGACACTGAGATAAAAAATTGCATACTACCATCACATGCAGATGCCATAGTGTGGGATGAATAGTTGTGAGTGAAAAAAAGGAAAAAAGAAATAAAAAACACCCAAATAAAATGATAGGTGGCCTGTACACTCAGGGAAAGGATGACTTGCAGAGAAGGACTGTGCAGGTCAGGATAAGTAAAGATTTGATTCTGTTAGAGGTTGGAAGTTTCTTTTCACTGATCTAGAGTTTACACATTAATAGCGTCAAACACGATCCACCAGAAAGAGTTACACTCACTAGAAACTTGTGTATAAGTAAGTTGGCCTGACGTTTCGATCCTAGCAGGATCTTCTTC
>KN886447.1:87672-103862 GCA_000934455.1 Apostichopus parvimensis
AAATGCAGTGATGAATTCAGAATTTGGTCAGCGACAAACTCGACTGCTGCCAACAGGCATTGCCAAGATAAAATCAATTTGCTAGTTGAAGAAAATGTTTCAAAAATGTTACTAAAAATGGGAGAGAGCACCAAGACCTGCCCTCTGATGACATGTTTCATCATGAATGTTCATGTTAAATGTTATGTTAAATGTTCATGTTAAATTTAAATGTTCATGTTTGGGTTAGTTTTATAATGTTTCTGGCAACAACAGACAACAATATCAACTACACTGTAGATGAAATGGAAGAAATGAAATACTTGTTCTTCTTTATATTATGTAAACTTATTTGTTAACAGAAGGAAAAGGAGGTTCTCTAGTCCAAATTTACATTTCTCATGAATCTCAAAAATGGAACAAATTCTACAAATTAAGGAAATCATATGCAGCCATCAACCTTCAACGGCAACTGAATAAAATGATCAAAAAGAGATCAAATACCTCAAATGTGTGACACACTTTTTCCTAAAGATATCTAGATACATTCATGAGGGTTAACCTGATATGAATCTTGCACATTTTAGGAAGTCTTTTGTGACTGATGTGTGCAATGAAAGTTGTAAACGATGCGAGCATACCACATTTTTAAAACGAGACATCACTAACATCAGGAATAATGAAATGTAAGGCTGTAATGTAAGGCTGTCGTCCATTGTTGATGATGATGATGATATAACCACATGAAGTAATACATATGCAAAGGATACAGTTGGCAAAAGTAACCTGGCAACAACCATATCTAATACTAGGCAAAAGGTAATTAAGATGGGAATTTCAAAAAGCACAAGGCAAATTATCTTTTTCTTCTCCACAGGTGTTGCATTTTAGATCACAAAATGAAACCTTGTACACACTGGAATTACTTTCAATTTAATTCTTTGGTGTATGCATAACTTCTCGTACCCCCCCCCATCCCCCCCTCAAAAGTACATATAATATTCTAATTTGTATTATATATGACAAAATATGCAATTTTTGAGTCAGTAAGTGCAAACTGTGCCAGAGTACTTAATAGTGGAGCAGTGCAAAGTATAAGGTTACATATTGTATTTCCTTTGTCATGCAAAAGTGAGTGTAAATAGCTCATTGTTTAGTATGTTTACATCTCATTGTTTACATCTGAACCCCTCTCACCCCTCCAAACCCAACCCATCATTAATCCACACTTCCCCCTTTTTCTAAAATCAGTGTAAGAGGCCCTGAAAAAACTGTGAATGGAATGTAAGATTTTGTTTTTACTGACTGATCAAGCCAACTTCTTTCTTTCAAACCCCACCCCCATCCCCACCCCCTTTAAAACCCATCAAGAAAGAAATTCCAAAAAGCTGACCTAAATAAGTGTGTGTGCAGGCAATGCATATTGTATAAAGCCAAGGTACAAGGATAAGACAGTTTAGGTGTTTGTTCCAACACAGAATGACTGATAACTGAACAGTTAGTGTTTTCCCCCACTGGCAATCAGCAGTGTGCGAAGGTTTACGACTAGACTACAGTTTTAAGAAATGTACCCAAATCACAGGAAAGTCATTTTGCGGTGACCTTAGAGAGAACTGGTCATTCAAAGCAAACAGTCGTTGTGTGCTAGGCAGGGGTGGGAATGGGGTGGGGTTCAGTTGTAAAACCATGGATCTTCACAACTATCTAAAACCTGACCACGACGGTTGAGTTGAGTTGGATGGCTTTGGTCAGGGCAGCTCGCATTTAAGAAAGATCACCAGCAAGGAGAACATTTCCTCAAAACGCAGCATCCATTTTTCTTTACTAAAGGTTGCAGGGATGGATCCAATACTTTATATAAGAGGTGGGGGGGGGGTGGCCCTAAAGCCATGTATGGCAGAGGGTTCTGGGAACATCCTCCCCATGAAAAAATTAAAATTGTGTTAATAACTACATTTTACCCCTTCCCCTAAAATCCCTGTCTGAATCTATTATGTAAAGAGAGATATAAAAGAAAGGTCATTTCACTTTACATTTATGAGGAAGTTTAATATTTTGCATCCATAACAATATTTTAGCCATTTTTTCCCCATTTGTTTTGGAAATGATACTTGACATTCAATCATAAAAAAAACAGAAATGAGATGATATCTCTACAACCTTTCTAAAACTCCTACGCAGATTCCCAGAGCAACTTTTGACAGGATAAAATGGAACATTAGACTAATTTTCAGGAAAGAATTCTGCTGACTTTTAGGAGACTCTGCCCACGCATTTTTTCAGTTTTTGTAACATTTGGTGTTTATCGTCGAGGAAATGTAATTGCAAGTGGTTAACTATTTCAAGAGGGCAGTAAATAGAATATCAAGCATTGAGATATGTCCCTGCCGTTTATTTGTGCAGATATATACAACCACCGCCTTCTCTTTTTGTTTGAAAGGTAGGGATGTCTGCATGAGGAAGTGACATAATCCAGACTACGAAATTGTGTGATACATATATTATATATGTATTGTATAATATTGTAAGGTAACAGTTTAATGCTAATGGCTGCAAATTTCAAAACTGTATTTTCAATTCTGGACATGATTAATATCAAGTTTAATGTTCCAAAAGTGTAATGCAGTGAATAATTCAGTGTGCAAAATTTTGTGCAGCTGTCTCGAAGGCTCTAAACTCTGTCTCACATAGAAATAGTATGTTTACTGTGTAAAAAAACTGCACACTCGTATAGCATGGTTTGCCCATTTTACGTAGATGTTTGCGATGCGGTGCGGGAAAAATTGTGCTCTCTTTATGTCCCATAAACAATTCCACGAAGTGACTTGTTTTGTCCGCAGTGATGTAATTAGCAGGTAAGATGCCGTTATATATGCAGGGTAGGCGAAATATTAAATTTTATACGACCACGAGGGTTAAAATCTTACAGAAATGTTGAATGTTTCTTCATGAAAATAACAGATTTTGTGAAGATTTTAATCCTCTGTTGTGACATTTTTGGTGCAGAAAACTGCTGACAATATTATTTATGGTTCCACTGAATGCTGACACTGAGATAAAAAATTGCATAATATGATCATATGCAGATGCCATGAGTGAGGGATGAATAGTTGTGAGTGAAAAAAAGGAAAAAAGAAATAAAAAACACCCAAATAAAATGATAGGCGGCCTGCACACTCTGGAAGGGAGGACTTGCAGAGGACTGTGCAGGTCAGGATAAGTAAAGATTTGATTCTGTTAGAGGTTGGAAGTTTCTTTTCACTGATCTAGAGTTTACACATTAATGGCGTCAAACACGATCCACCAGAAAGAGTTACACTCACTAGAAACTTGTGTATAAGTAAGTTGGCCTGACGTTTGGATCCTAGCAGGATCTTCTTCAAAGGCTAAATGACAAGTAACAGGCGGGACAAAAACACGCACAGAATACAGACAGGTTAGTGAGCATGGTGAACACAAAGAGATAGATGTAAGGGGATAAGTAGATACTTGATAAGTAGATCACTAGAAACTTGTTAACATTAATGAACATAAAACTAGATGTTGGATGTTACAAAATTTGATTTTTGTTTTTGTGTTTTGGTTGTATTGTTTGTAAAAAATTTAAAAGTGGCTTGATATGGCAAAAACAAAACAGACATATTCCACGTTTACCCAAAGACCCTGAACCAGGAGAGAAGAAAAAGAAAATGTTAGATGACCCCGAAAGCTGTGATTACAGGTGAATGAAATTTCTGAAACAATTTTAAGAGAATCACATCGGATTTACTTGACAAAATGGAAGAACCTTATTATAGAATAATAAAAAAATAATATGATAACATCTATTCCAAAGGTACTTTATTTGGTATGTAACACCCATGTACTGTTCTTATCATGGCTCATGATGAAATGGCTAATCACAAAATCAAATTCAATTTTTCAAAGTTATATGTTGCCATAAATGAATTTAAAAATTCCTTCACTTATGCCTTGTTATTTATCAGGACACGGTCTAACATCTGTCAGCAGGGGAACAAGCTTCATCTTGGGTGGCACACAAATTTTTCAAGGAATGCTTGATGTGTCAACCCCCCCCCCCATCCAGCACCAATTAAATGGTGGATTCAGGCCAAAAAAAATTGTTGACATGTTGTAGACAATCTAAACCTGGGGTGGGCAACCTAAGGCCTGCGGGCAACATGCGGCCCGCCAGTGATTTTTTTGCGGCCTGTGAGATGTCTCAAGAAAAAGAAAGAAAATCAATCTATTTTACATCATCACAAAAAACGAGCTAGCTGCTTAGAATTTATCGGCACTAATGATGCTGTCAGGTAGGCCTATTATCCCCATTAATTATCAACTGTACTGTATTCACATTATGTTTTTGTGAATACAGATTAAATACACACACCTATTGCTTGAAAGTCCTCGGAATCAAAGGTTTAAAATCAACAGCAGGTCATTGGGTAGGTGCGGCCCAGTCAATTTTTCACTCCATATATCTGGCCCATTCATTCAAAAAGGTTGCCCACCCCTGATCTAAACACACTGCTACCAGTCCAGGCTGTATTTATATATAACACTTTTAATTTTGAGAAACGACCCTTTAAACAAGTCAGGTTCATTCATGAAAGTGACTGGACTACTTAGTCTAATATATAGGTCATTAGGTCAGTTCCTCAGATGGACACAAAACTCAAAAGTTCAAACATAATGTTTCCATGGCCTAAAGTGGCACGTTTACAATAAATTACAATTTTTTTTTTTTGATTTGGTGATAATGATGGCATGCAGTGTGTATGGGACTCTGTGATCAACATCACACAGATTCCTTAAGATTTGCTTTAAGCAAGGAATAAAACTGACAAGAAAATCATCTTTTCCACAGGGGACAGTTAATACAAAGTTGTTGAGATTCACTTCTGAATCTTACCAATTTAAAGTAGTATATCCCATCAACATTAGTAAAATGCACCAAACTGATCTCTCGCAGACAAATACTTCGACACTTGATGAAAAACTATATCATTATATGTTGAAATATTAAACACTTGTTATATATGGACTAGTGATGATTATTGGCCATTCATTATTCAACTGAATATAATTTATTTTCAAACAAAAGCAGATTTATGGAAAAAAATCACAAAACTATGGCAAGAATAGGTTCTTCAAAAATATATTAACAAAATGAGTCTAAAAAGAAAAAAAAAGAAGAATGATAAAAATAAAGCAACAATGAATGAAGTTCTTAATAAAGTAAAGAACAAGACCATGATGATAATGTTAATCCTGTATAGCTGTTAGTCATGCACTAGTAGGTAGGTGAGTCCGTTTTTTTTATTAATGTCCATTAACGTTCAACAAAAGGAGGTCAAGTTGCTCGGACTCTGCGCACGGATAAGAAGGAAAAGTTCTGACAAGAATCGAAATAATAACATCGTCTCTCATTTTGGACAGATTTATCGAGAAAAAAAAACAAGGTATGTCTGTACGCATCGTTAACGGTTTGTTGAAAGTTCTTGCTTTTTCCTTGTTTTTTGTCCTGTTTGATTATACAAAAACCCGAAGATTGATTGATAGTATCAACTATTCTGATGTTAGTGGCAGGCAATGGCATGCAGAAGAAGGAGAAGAAGGAGAAGCACAGAATGACTACACCAGTGTTACAAGTCGAGAACCACAACCGGGTGAGTCTGGACTCACTTCTGATTTGGAATTTCCCTCTGTATCGTGGACGATCCTGCTGGTTATTGCCGACACCCAGGCCTGCATTTCCTCTGGTGTATATGCCTGCCCAAATGGATGGAAAGAAAATTTGGAAATGCTCATCGCTCTGAGATTTGTTGAAGGGGGTGGGCAGGGGGAGGGGGGGGGTAAAGGAGGGAAGGTACGTTTTAGGGTGCAGGATATGACTGTCATATGGGTGTTATTACTCTGTCTGAGACTTGTTGAAGGGGGTGGGCAGGGGAGGGTAAAGGAGGGAGGGTACGTTTGAGGGTGCGGAATATGACTGCCATATGGGTGTTATTACTCTGTCTGAGATTTGCAGGAAAGGGTGGGCAGGGGAGGGTAAAGGAGGGCAGGTACGTATGAAGGTGTGGAATATGACTGCCATATGGGTGTTATTACTCTGTCTGAGACTTGTCGAAGGGGGTGGCAGGGGAGGGTAAGGGAGGGAGGTTAGGTTTGACTGTGTCGAAAATGTTCAAAAATTTGGAAATGGTAGCATTCTGTCTGTTATTTGTAAGGGGGGTATAGGCAATGGGGGGAGGCCAGAGGGTGGGTTGGCAGGGGAGGGGATGAGTGAGGGAGGTGGAGGTTGAGGCTAGGCAACAATTTGCAAGTTCATTACAAAACAGACTTCACTGACTAGAGTTTTGAGTTCACTGACGAGAAGTTCAATTGGTAAACGATTAAGCAGAGCAAAAAATATAATTGTTATTAAGCGAGAAAGGTAGAGAGGAGACCATGATAACATTCTCATCCAAAGTCCAACATTATAGGAATCATGTATTACATGATTCCTATAATGAACAGCAATTTGACAGTTTTCCAATCCAAAGTATGAAAATTATTCATTAGCAAGAAAACCATATCTTTTGATAGAGAGATTACAATTTATAAGTTAAGAGATAAAAATTATCGATTTGGACAAGAAGCTATGAGCCGATTTGGCCTAAAATCGTGACCACGAAAGTTTAACATATTCAACAGTGAACAAACTGAATTTGAGTTTGAATTTGAGTACACGGAGACATGAACTGTGCTTGACTATATCTTTTCACCTAGAGTATGGTATATCAACATCAGATATTTCTGCCTCAAACAATAGACATTAGAATGGATATACTTCCAAACTAAGACAGGGACAAAAAGATCTATGACTAGAGGATCTTACCTGTACAAAAAATGTTCTAGCAAAACAATTGATTTCAAATAGGTTGTCTCTTTGTAGAGCAGACCTGCGGGAGAAAAATGGAAAGTGACTTTTAGTCGTCTCTTTGTTTCTGTAAAGTCGTACTTTTACTTCCACAGTTTTCATTTTCTTCTTCCTGATAGTGAATGGCTATTAATTATTCAGAACATACCTCTAATGATCTGGTTACACCATTGGCTTTGTCAGTAAGAAAATGAACTTTGAAACATTGTGTGGAGAGAGGAAAGAGGTTTTTGATAAAACTTTGTGTGGCTACCGGTATATTCATTGAAGATGCACAACAGTGTATGCAAACACTTGTTAACTACCATTCAAACATTGTGATATAAGTTTACGTGAAAGTCGAATATGTCTTAGTTTATTATGTGCGTTAAGGCCAAATACTCGTCAAAATGAAAGTAGAACAGAAGAGTAAGCAGAAAACCCGCAATGATACTTATCTGCTTCAAGCAGCAACTTGTCCACATGAAGAACTTAAAATATTGACTTGTTCCATAAGACTTTAGAATTGTGATCAGAAATATTGACCTCGGGTTACAAAACCATACAATAAACAATACTATCAAGTCCTTCCTCAGAAGTAGTCCTTTAATCATTTTTGTGCTTCATCTGAAGTCACTGTAACTTGAATACAGCAAAACCAAGAATCACAGAAATTTATACAGCCTCTACAACCAATAAACAAACTTTTAAAGTTGAAGTACAAAGTCTGGAAACATTACGTTTTTGGAATGCAGCTACACTGCCAGTTTTATTTTTGAAAAATTTGAATTTTTTTTTTATGGAAAGCCAATTTTTCTTTTCAAAAGCAATACATTTTCTTTGGGTTTGGGGAAAGGGATGTAGACATCCTTACAACATTTTTGATATTACAAATATTAAAATATTACATTTATGAAAGTAAGCAAAACAGCATTGAGCTTTGAATAAATGAATTCTTCTTTAAGTTCAAGTTAGCTATCAGTTTAGAATAGTATAATTATTGAAGAAGACCTTCTCAGAGAAGAAAAATAAGGTCGCTGATGTGGAGTTGTTTCTTGCCTTCTCCAGTTATTCTTCAGATTTGTCTAAATAGTCTATTGTCTATTTCCAAAGCTTGGTTTGGGTAATGTTAGGATGTCAATTTTTTTGACTGTTGTCAAATATCCTTTCTATATTTATTAATCAGAAAATGCTTAGTAATTTTATATAGAACTTATAAATAAATGGAGGGAACCCCCCCCCCCCTCCCCAAGAATCATGTCCACATGTCAATTCACACAAGCCTAGAAAGTAGCAAAGTAGGAACATTTTGAGACAATTCAGTCTAAGTTTTCTTGAAATGTCACTGTAAGTAACGGTAAAAAACAAAAACTGTTCAAGAATTTAACAAACATGTCGAAAGAAGCAGTGAAATATTTTTTGTCCAACAAAAAAAATCAGGATCTTTTCTGATATATGAATCATAATAACTGAATCAGAAGTAAAACTTGGAATAGTCCTTACCATTGTCCTGAGACCTTACAATTCGATATTTCTGAAAGTGCTATGGTCCTAATGGGGACTTTGTCCTGTTAAAGAAAGAAAAAGAAAGGTTCGTTAAGTAACGCTACGTTTCCTGAAATATGTTGCGGTTTAAATGTGGAGGATGCCCCTTCAAATCAGACCCTGGTTTTTATAATCGATAAAAATTCTGGACGGGGTCAAAGTAAAAGGAGTCACAAAGCCTCGCAATTTGTTAAATATTCTGTAGATTTTTGAAGTGATCAACAATGATCTTGTCATCGCTCTCCACTATGAAGTTCATTTCAATCTGTATTTAACAGGTGTTTGAATGCCTGCAAGGTTTTCAGACCCTGACCTCTGTTGACCTCAAGTGATCTTTGACCTCCACCAATCTCTATAAGGTCCTTGTACTCACTATTGTGCATATCTTACATACTACAGTTGAAGTTTGTCCCAATCTTTCCTTTTGCAGATTATTAATCTTGTTTACAATATTTTAGGATTTGACCTCACTGGATCTCTTTTGACCTTTCACCTCCAAAGAAAACAGCCGGGTTTCATCCTTACTTTGTATCAAGTTGCTTCATATCTGTGCAGTATGACTGATTATCTTATTAATTATTCAGTGAAAGCCAAGCTTTCCCTCAGAAACTGAATAAGCAACCCGTACGGAAAAAAAAACTGCGGTACATGTGCCCCCCCCCCCAAAATAAAAACAGGTGAATACCTGTGATTAACCCTGAAAACCCAAGGGATTTTGCGTGAAAATTTGTGATTATGACACACATTTGCAAGTTTTCACCCTTTGTCACATATTGTCACAGGTTTTTTGAGGAAAATGTGCGGAAATCCTAGAATGCAGGTTGAATCTGTGACAACCTGTAGCAAGAAAACTGATACGTGAAAATGCTAACTCTAGGAAACGAATTTCGTGTGACACAGAATGATCAAAGATAATTACCTCTTTTTTTTCGTGAGTTGGATTGTCACAGGTTTTCCACAGGTTGTAAACACATATTATCAGGCTTTGTAACCTGTGTCAGAGACCACAGGTTTTTCACACATTTTCACATTTTTCAGACAAAAGTGAAAACACATGAAAGCAAGTGGTTTCACCTGTGAAATTTGTTCCAAAACCACAGGATTACCACGCCCTGTATTTATGCATGTTTTAGTTTCTGTTTGTTTTGTTTTTGGAATTTGCCACAAGGTTTCTTTTTCTCTTTAAGGATGTACTGGCTTGCCTTTCGTTCATTTGACCTTTAAAGGTCTCTGTTCACATTTGAAGGGAAAATTTTTCTCCACGAAGCCTAGCGAGCAGTCTAAGATTGATATTTAGGAAAAACAATAAACCATGTGGGGGATGACATGAAAGTTATGGCCATATTTTTCCTGTTAGACAATGCTGATGTCTTTCATTTCACCACAAAGGTCTTATTATCTTTGTGAAAGACAACCGCAAATGCATTATCTCGTTTTTTACAACGCAGAATGAATGTAGTCGGTGTAATTACTATGCAAATCTTAACATTTGACTTTTGTTTTCACTTAGTAATAACTTATAAGGTTAACTCTATCCATGAAATATACAACGTTTCTATTTTGTTGATGTGGTATCTGTTTGTGTGTATTTCCTTTACAAATGTCTTACCGTCTAGTTCAGTAGTATTTCCCAAGGGTTAGGAAGCTGACAGAATCTCCCATCCGTTTGATGATCGTGATTAAACACAGGCTATAAATAACAAGCTTTGTCTTTTCAATGAGAGATCAGAGAGTTACGGGGGAACGCGTGTCATTGTCACACTCATAACTGCTGTTGGGACCACCAGTTAACGAACCTTTGACGGATGGGAGGGTACCTCAGCAGCTGACCAATTTCTCAAATACTGAGGGAGGTAAAGGCATCCTATTCCTCATCACCGTAGTACAGCTTATGGTGAATGAAGGACGTTGCTTAGAAACCATTAAAAGAACAGAACTGAGCCCGTTCCAAGTTTGAAAACCATCAATACCAAATCCAGGGAAGACTCCTCTTAACAACGGCACAAAACAGCAATTAAGAACAGATCAAGGCAAATTATTTTTTATTTAGAACCTAATGATTGGGGGGGGGGGTGAGGGGGCAGACACATTAACCTCTATACCACACCTTCACCTAACAAAAAAAAACATTGAAATTTCGAATCTGAATGAAAATCGTTACTGCTGGTAAGATATATTTAAATCCTGATAGAAGCGATACTCACATTTTCTGACTTGAAGTATGAAACACCATGCTCAGTTAGAGCAAAGTACCTTCTCTTCCAGTTTTTCCTCTACGAACAAAAGCCCAAAGAAAACAAATTAACAGTAAGGGTATGGAAAAGTATCGAAATGTGGTGAAAAAGGGGAGAAAAATGTCATGACAAATATGAGAACTGCCGTATTGTAAAACAGACATTGTACTACTACAAGACATCAAATATTGGAAGGAATTCTGTAATTCAAAATTTCATTATTGTTCTCTACAAGTGTGCTTGCTTATCAGATAACAAAGCATGAACATTATGAACTGCCTTACCCCTCCTGTTACCCACCCTCTCCCTCTCCCCTCCTCCATCCTCTTCTCCTCCTCCAACTAAACTTTCATTGATGATCATATTCTCTACAAAGTAATGTCTGATGCAACTGGGATTGCTTGAACTGATAATTACCAGGATCAAATATCCCTGGCTACAGTATCTGTGCTTAAATGTGACCTTTGACATTGCATCACTATGACGACACACTTTCTTTAGTCCTATTTCAAGTTGGTTGCCATGTTATATATATATAAAAAAAAATGATTGCACAAGACAGTATTAATGAAATGCCACTTCTCAATCCAGCCTCATTTTCTGTCTACCAATACTGTAAATAAGATCTTGTTTTAAGCCTCATTTCCAGACTGAGAAAAGAATTAAACCTCCTCTAGATTTTCCAGGTTTTAATATTATCAAACAAAACCTACCACTGCACCCTGCTTCACACACCAGCCTTCTACAATATTTTTAGAGGATGAGGAGGATAAAGTTGTGGGTATTGTTGTTTCTTTAGATTGTTGCCCTAGGACAGGCAGGCTTCTCCTATCGTGGTGGTGATCTTCATCACTATCGCTGTCACTCATCTGGGGAGCACGGGTCATTCCGCCTGTTGTCGTAGGAATGGTCCCAGCAGATGTCTGATTGTGAGAGGAGTAGAAGAAAAGAAAGGTTTTTCATTGGGTAACTTAATTAACAATCAAGTTAACTTGTTTTTTTTTAATTAAAATGATGCTATGCTTAATGCCAATCTCATGGGTAGATTTAAAGGGGGCAATATCCAACCCCCCCCCTCCCGTCTTAAACCAGAAAGCCCATTAGCCTAGTGGTACCTTGACACCTTCTGTATTCAATAATGTGGATCTACAAACCAAGTTTGAAGTGACAATGTTTCTCTCCAGAATGTCCTTGCCTGATGTCATCTTCTTTAATTAAGTTACATTGTAGCAGCACTAGACAATGTAAGACTTGCATTGAAGAGAAACATAGTTGACACTGTTAGTTGTAAACCTCATCTCAATTTCATAATTTCCCTATCCCTAATTTGAAATATGGATGATTGAATGTAAACTAATTTGACCGGGTAAACCCATTGATTCTACCCTGGAGTCTATCACCAGTTGGTGGTCTGAGTGGTCATCTAGGCAATTGATCTTCAAGAGCATTAAAGGCATTGAAGACTCGCCCCAAACCGCGTGCAGCCATCTGAAAAAGTTAACTTTCCGTTGCTTGCAAGTGACATTTTGTTTGTGCCGTTACAAATGCAGACAGTACAGTAATGAAACATGATACCTTGTTATCTTTAGCTGGACCTGAGATGTCCATCGCTGTATTGTTTGTACACTGTGCTGTGGGTATTGACCGCAGCTGTATATACTGACCATACACTAGTGTCTAATTACCGATGGTACAGTAGCAAGCTGTGTGTGTGTATTTTCTGGGATCAATGGTGGTGTCTAACACTCCTGTTACACCTCATTCGAAACTAGGTCAGATTACCGGCATTAGACGTTTCCTTTTGAGAGTCTTCACACCCTTTAATTACTTAGGCTATTAAAATCTTCTTGTCGATTTATCCTCGAAACCTCATACATTTGGAATAGTTGCTTAGCACTCATTGTTCTCTGTAAGTTTTAGTGAATTTGTACTTTTTTTTGTAGAAATGTTTGTAAAAATGATTAAAAACATCGTAAAGAAAAAACCAAAGAAATTTTCAGCTGAATTGCCCTAATTACATCATTCATTATTCTGTTGCCAGAAACATAATTTGCAACATATCACCAAATTTATAACAAATTCACATCTTTTTGATGCAAAATGCTATGAGGTTTTGACCTAGGGATGGAGACAATTGACTGCATATTTTCTTAGCAAATTCCTTGACTGCATAATTTAGTTCAGCACACATTAATTAAAGGAACACTTCTCTACATTAAATACTTCATAATGATGTAATCAAACCATGTTAAGTAGCTAATTGAATTTCATGATTAAAGATTGTTCTTCACGGATGTGATGCCAGGAAGCATTGCTAATTGTTCAAAAGGAGGTTGCAGTTGGAGGATGGTCACTAGCCTTAAACGGTCTTATATGCATCGAAGGCTAGAGTTTATAGGTACAGTACATGGGCTATGATATGAAAACAAACATGTTCTAGGATAAGGATAGAATCTGAACAAGCATTAATAGTTTGTAACGAATAGTATCAAGTGCCTTCGAAATATTAAACTGGTTAGTTGTAACAAAGAAAGCATTGTTCTAATAATAATTGTAATAATGTATATAGCATCTCACATAAAAGAATCACAAAGCACTTTACATGGGACTATAGTAAAATCTTAAGAAGTACAAATATAAAATATATACATACATACCCAAACATACATACACACATAGATACATCCATACCCACATACAAACACATATACATACAGAGTAATACAAGAAATAAAGTATTCAAAGCAAAATCAGAAAATCAATAAAAATAATAAAAATAATAAATGAATGAAACTAATATAAACGAGGTTAAGACAAATGAAAACAAGATCAATCATCAAAGTACATGATGAGAAGGGTCATCTATAAATAATATATTATGCCAGGAGTGAAACATTTCTTTGTAAACATAACTATCTGCATAACTATTATAGTATGCACTTTATGATTGGCTGAAGACCGTTTTAGAACTGTGAAGGTTCATTTGTCATTTAAGGATGTACCTCATTACAAGGATTCCCATCAGCATCCTGTTTCAAAATCAGAATAGATTAAATACAAATATGACGAAATATCAATCACTGGAGTTCTAATGGTTAGTCATCTTTGACCCGAATAGGCTAAACTATTCTTGCAGCTTTGCATTTAACTTGTTACAGGTCCACAATTTTCAGGCATATTGCGACTAGTGCTGTATTTGGCCACTTTGATAATAACGGTGGTGATGGTCCCAGAGAATGTATATGGTACTGTCCAGGTCATATTTAGAAGCATGGACCATGGTGGGACTGCTCCCACATTTACAGCGGGTGCCCCTTGTAGATTTTGATGACACATTTCCAGGTGGGGCCCCTCTCCCAGGATACAATCCTCGGTGGCTTGTCATCGACATCGTAATCATATCTCATCATATATAACCCTAACCCAGTTTGATCATATCCAGTCACAGATATCAATTCTTTTTTCTCAGTTATGACTTACTGACGTTTAAATTATTTTTTTGGCAATTATTCATGCTACTGACACCACATGTGGTTGTAGGGTGGTGGAGCACCCAAGGCCCAAAGGTACTGTACCACTTAAATCTGATATTGTACAGTATGGTATGGTACCGTATGGTATGATGTGGTATGGTATGATATGGAATGGTATGGAATGGTATAGCATGGCATGGCATGGTGTGGCATGGCATGGTGTGGCATGGCATGGCATGGTATGATATGATATGGCATGAAATGGTATGGAATGGTATGGCATGGTGTGGCATGGCATGGTATGGTATGGCATGGAATAGTATGGCATGGTATAATATGATATGGCATGATATGGTATGGCATGAAATGGTATGGTACTGTAGGGCATGATATGGTATAGTATGGTTTGGTTTGATGACTTTGGTTTGGTTTGATGGTATGATATTTGAGTTTTGGTGTGGTTGGTTTGGTATGTTGTGAGATAGTATGGTATGGTCCTGCATGGCACAACACATTGTAATGTAGTCCAGGAAGGTGTGCAGTGAATGTTTAAACTTTAGCAAAGTAGGGCGACAAAAGCAATCATTCTTAAAATTTCTACAACCAAAATTTGATAAGAGTGTAGCGATATGTACAGTATCATTATCATACATTGCACCATCATTCTTGAGTAAAAAACCCCCGTTGTCTGGTAATTATATCAACCAAGATCCCCTCAAATAAAGTAGCATAGATAAGACTGAAATACTAATTAATAAATAGTGCATCCCACAAATCTGTTCTGCGTTAGACAATTAGTTCTGATCCGGCCATTGCTAATTAACTCGTCTCATAACGAAGACTCGTTGTCTGACAATAATTTCAAGGTATAAAATCTTTGACAGCACAACTTTTCAAACAGTTGTAGACAACAATGTGGTTCTCTTTTCACTTTCATCCAGACATATGACTATCCTTGACAAGTTCAGAGACCCTATTTTCTGTATCGAAATAACATTAACAACAATTTTGAATACCTGGTGAAATGATTATGAAAAAGGAAATCTATTTTTAAATAGGTGGTCTGATAATTTTTGCTGAAAACAGATAGAAAAGGAAGTATGGTAGTATGGTTCCTAATTTTTTGTCACTGTGGAGTGTAGTTTTAAGAGACACAAGTGTTGCCTGTTAGATCTATGTTATGAACACTGAAGAGTAATTGGGAAGTAGGAACCAAACACTGTACAATAGCTTTACATTGACAAACACACTGGGAAGGAAGGCTGTAGAATTTGACAAAATCTATATTGTAACAAAAATTGAGAAGGCTTGTAGAAATTTACTGTCTTACAGAATTGATTGACAAACATATCGGTAAGGCTGAAGAATTTTACAGTTTTTACAGAATTAATTGGCAAACACATCAATTGATAAGGCTGTAGAATTTTACAGAATCGCGTGAAACATGAATCAAAATATGGATTGAGAAGGTCGTCTCTTTTAAGAATAGACAATTTTAGCCATGTAGATGTGACAAAGTTGATAAGCCTAGCAATAGACATAAAATAGCTGTTACGTGCCTGGAATGTATGGTCTGAACAGGACCCCTGGAAATTAACAATGATTAATCAGGAACTAGAAATTCACGTCGTAGGCCAGAGTTGCAAAAGCATGCTAAACAGGTTATTACACATAATATTTAGTTTCACATACATATATATATATGTAGTTCATCTAACACAAACAAATAGGTATGTCTTATTCCACTTGAAAGTTTGGAAAATATACTTTATGAATATTTTATGAATCAAAATTACATTCACTGAGCTACTGTCAGCAGCAGAAGAGATTTTTTTCTTCCAAAAGCAAATAAATCCAAAAAAAAATATCACGCATGTATGTAATTATATTAATGAAGTTGAAGAGACGATCAGGTAAGGTATTTAAAACATCTCGTCTCACCGCATGTGTAATGGAGGTCGGAAATGATATATAGAACTAGCAAAAGAGAATATATGTGAGCAATGCAAAATTGAAGAACAAACAAAGTGAGTTGGAAAACCTTCCAAACGATCC
>KN886448.1:32331-46042 GCA_000934455.1 Apostichopus parvimensis
AAAGCTCATCACTGCTGCTAACTTCATCCAGAATGGCCGATTTTCGGCCATTGGGACTTACGATGGGCGATGCATATTCTATGACACAGAGGTGATTTTTTTTCTTAAACTCTTTGATCAAGATAGATTTTGCCAATTAAGCAGAAGTGCACTTCTGATGATAAGACAGACCGTGTCTTTGTTATGTTATAGTGATGTTTCCTGCTGATTTTGGCTGTTTTGCACAGTGTTGGTGTGTATATTTGTGTATGTATGCTTAAGAAATGGAAGCCACTTCAGTCTTGCATGTTGTGTGTTAGACATACTGTTGTTGCTGTAGGATTTTTTTACAGTGCTGAATGGTTAGTTTGCATCAAAAAAATGTTATGTAAACTGCAGGAAATACATGCATTTGGCATGAAGTCATGCTGGATGGAGGAAAATGCACTGACTTGCCAGATATCTGGCTATCCTAAGTGGTGTTGCAGTATGTATATGTGTATGTATGTATGTATGTATTTTAGATCCTCCCGCAAGCAGGAACTCGCGAAGAAGCCTCATTGGCTTATCAAAGCCGCAAGCTGACCGAAGTCAGTCTCTTAGATTCATATTTAACGTCCATGATTATGAATTGTCAACTGTCAACAACTCTGTAACTGGACGACATACATTAATCTTGGAGTGACTCGAACTGGGGACCCTATGATTCAAAGGCACTGGCGTTAACCACTGAGCTTACACTCCTTAGTATCTCCTTAGTATCTCATTTAAGTGGTTAGCTGCTGGTAAAATGGTACTGTTATATTGGCATGTTTTCATAGTTTCAAAAATTCAACCCATCTTTGTTTCTATAGTAGTAAAAAAACATGGTGATAATTTCATGTGGCCTATTGTATTGTAAATTGAATAAACAATAACCACAGGTGGATTATGACTATTACTGCTAGCCTTACATTACATTAACACAGCACAGAAGTAGTGATTGTGTACGATATATATTACGGTTTGAAAGTGGCGTCCATTGCCATTGAAATATAAAGCTAAGGACAATGGTAACTCTCATAGGTACAGTGACAATCTACTGCCAAAAATGCTGCATTCAGGTATGAAAGTGTTTGCAAAGTAGAAGACGGTTAATGACTGGTTAATGATTAGTGTTTTTCTGCATAATTATCAATTACAATATTTCTTCTCAAAGTCAAGCTGCAACTGTTTGCTGGAAGAAAGTACTGGTTTTTATATCCAAAGCACTGCTTGTTGGTAAATGAACTAAGGTTTGTCTTATAATGTTGGCAGATCTGATATTGCTATCATTCGATATTGCAATTCTAAAATTGGAAATCTGTATCCTATATGCCTTTGATCTTACAAGGGTTTATAAGCATAGTATCTCCTAAGGGTTAGAAGCTAGCATAAGCTCATTTGTAACACTATCAGTCTGTGCTGATTCAGGATGAACAGTGGCTTACATCCATCTGTTTGATGAGAGTGCTGTGGTCAAGTGGTTAAGGCAGCAAACCTGTGATCTAAGGTTTGCAGGCTCAAGTCCAAACCAGATCATTACATTGTGTCCTTGGGAATGGCACTTAATCTCCATTGCCTCTCTTCACCCAGGTGTATAAATGGGGAATTGCGTGGTAACTTGTAAATATAGTTGCGTGTGCCAGTTTGTGGGTGCACCCTTTGGGAAGTCCCCCAGGGGACACGTGGATGTGGTGCACTGCAGTGCCCCAGGAGGGATTGATTGAATTGTGCACACTTTGGTGTGTGGGTGTGACAAGTTACCAATGACCAGAGGGTTAAATGTTGTAAAGTTGTGTGAGAGGGCCTGGCCTTGAACAAAACTGTAAAAATCCTTCAACCTTCAACAAAGAGAATGTACAGGCAGGTTTTGTAATTGTCACACCCATTCCTGCTCCCAGGGCCACTATTTAACATTGCCATTATACCTCAGCATCTGACCATTCATCATCATTGCAGTGCATCTATCATGATCAGTGGCGTAGGAAGGTACTTTTGAGTGGGGGGGCTGAAGACTGATGGCCGGCCTGGGGGAGGGGTCTAAGGGGAGGGGGATACCCTTTTTTGCATTTCCAGGTGGCCTCAGATGCAATTTGGTGCAATATAGCACACTTCAACACCCACTCCATTTTGTAAATAATTTTGCATTTTCACCTGGCCTTAGATGCAATTTGGTGCTCCAAATGAGATATTTTTCTGCCAAAATGTTTTCTGCTAAAATGACGAATGTTGTTATCATTTATTGAGAAATGAAAACAGGGTTTTCTGACTTGCGAAGCGGGGGGGGGCGGAATGATACTTCCGCCCCCCCATATTTTTCACTGGGGGGCTGGCGCCCCCCCCCCGGTTCCTACACCCTTGATCATGGTTGAAGTTGCTCTAAAACCATTGAAAGACAGAAAACCAAACCCATTCTCAAATTTGAAAACCTGAAATACAGAATCCACAACAACACTGTGTAGCAGCAATTTTTTAACTGGTGAAAAGACTCTGTTTCCTGGTGGTTTTTTTAACTGGTATCCTAATGTTTGTAGGGCAGATATTGTAACCTCTTTACTTCACTACACCATGCTTTATATCTTGGAAAAGGTGTATGTAGACCGGGAGGTTCCAAGAATGACATTTTAGAGGGTACACCGGAGACGGTCTTTTGTGGTCAACAGCCAGAGTGTGTCTCAGTACTTTATTTTCATTAGATCATTAAACAATACATTGGTATGACTTTCCATAATACTTAGGGTGGTGTGCACACGGTCTACATATTGAACACGAACTTCTTTTATTTGCACATGTCACTTAACTCTTAATATATGCCTTTACCATACTTCCTAGAAGGAACTAATTGTCCTCTTTTCTCAATTTCCGACAGCATTTAAAATATTACACACAGATCCACGTCCGGTCTACCAGAGGACGAAACTCCAAAGGACGAAAGATTACAGCAATTGAACCTCTTCCTGGACAGGACAAGGTAAGAGAAATGCTGCTAACCTGCCAGTTGGGTGTTTAATAGATTTCAAATAATATAGTAGAATGTACTTATTCTGTTCAGAGGAGTGATGATGTATTGCAGTGAATGTAGTATATGCTGTACAAAATGGCCAGAATACTTGTTTCCTATCTGGATAGTAAAACTCATGAATATTCATATTCTTAACTGTTTCCACACCCAGTTGGGACAATATTTTCTATACTGTAGTGTTATGTCCCGCTTCAGAGCACTCGTATTGTCAGTACGAGTATTATGAATATCATATTTCTATCAGATCAAGGTTAGGAAATGTTTGCACTGTCAATACCAGTGCTTTGAGAGCATGATATTGGTGTACAGTTTAGAGAGGTATAAGCATTAGGAAATTGTCCCAACTGGCTGATGGATAGTAAAAACTCATGAGTATTCATATTCTTAAGTGTTTCCAAATCAACCACAAAGTAGGTAACACATGGTTTGTTTTTTCTGTCAGCCTCCATGCTATTTGTCCCTTTATGATCTCCCATTGCAAAAACCAAAATGTTCACATACAAACTTGTACTTTCAGGCAAACAAACAAATTTGTACGTACAAACTTCGTCCATACTCAGCATAAATATCAGCATAGCTAACTGTACTCCTAATCACCCTTGTATGTTTGTATTTGTACTTTGTTCATACTCAGTATAAACATCAGCATAGCTAAGTGTACTCCTAATCACCCTTGTGGGTTTGTATTTGGACTTCCAGTATAGCTACCATTGCATTATTATATACTTATATTAACAGTTAGAGCTTCATACTCATATTGAGAAAAATTCAACTTGTATTTGTACTCTTACTAACAAGGAGAGCTCCCAGAACATGTAACACTAGGCTATATTTCAAGCCAGTTTGTAGAATATTTTTAGTCATATAAACCAAAATGTAGTCATTAACTTCCTATATCCATTGTCTTTCAGATCCTGATCACTTCCAACGATTCTCGAGTCAGGTTATACGATCTTCGTGATCTATCGTTATCCTGCAAGTACAAAGGAGCGTTGAACCTCAGCAGCCAAATCAGAGCATCTTTCAGGTGAGGATTAAGGTTAGAGTCCCCAGTTAATTGTAAGCTGCTAATCTTTCCCTAACTTCCCCTGATCATAGTCATAGTTATCTTCTTGTGACTGATCTTCATCATTTAATCTTTCCTGATTTCAATCATTTAATCTTTCCAGATCTTAATCCTAATCTTCAAATCTCAGTCTTCCTCTGCCCTTAATCCTGTAATGTTCTGCTGATTTTAATACTGTATCCCTCCCCTTTTTGTCTGTGTAGTTCATGAACAAACAATCACTGCAAAATGATAAAAGACTAATAAAAAGACAAATAAAAAAAAACAATACATAGCCCCATTGACCTCCCCGTCCCCAACCCAGAGAACTGACACAATTCAATTTAATTGGTTTAATACAGTATTTCACCTCCCCATTCTCCTCCCCTCCTCCAACCTGGAGAACTGACTCAACTCAATATAATTGGTTTAATACTCATTTGTCTATTTGTTTCCTTTCTCTGTTACAGTCATACCTACAAGTACATCATTAGTGGGTCTGAGGACCATTGTGTTTATATTTGGAAGACTTCTTATGACTTTGGAAAATTTACTTCCGTTAGAAGAGACCGCAACGATTATTGGGAGTCATTTAAAGGTAATCCTTGTTATTATTTGAGGATGTATTATAGCTCTACTAATTTTGAGCCTATTATGAATAAGGGAAGGCTCGCAAATTTTACCGGCGATGATCGAAGGCCCAACCGTTGCTATCCAGTGTAATGAGCACAGCAACCAGCTGGTAATGAGTCATGCTTGAACGCACACATTTCCTGCCTTCCAAGAGTCGGTGGACAGTTGTATGCACTTGACTATGAGACCACAAATTAAGCCTCTAATACACAAAAGAAGACCAGACAATGAACTGGCCACTTTGGTCCAGGAAGTACAAAAAAGGGTTATAGAATTTTCTCTGCAAGTTGGAGAATTGTTTATCAATGAAGCTACTACATATACAGTACCGCCCAGATTAAATCGGCCGTGGCATCGTGACAAAATATGAGGAGTCTATCGTAATATCGTTTCCATTACGCCTATAGCAAATACCTAACGTACTATCGGGCGTCGCATCGTGGTCGTAACATCGTGATGGTGTGTTTATCATATCACTGGCACTTTATACTATCGTAATGTTATCATTTTAGCGTGAATAACATTGCAGAACGATTGATCGTTTCATCGTGATTTGAAAGAATTGGGGAAGGCTTCTTTCCGCAGTAAATGAAAACATCAATGCAACGCTATGTGCGATAGATTCATTGCAAATTCTGATCAAAATGTTTGGTTTTTCACCAAAATTAAGTGTCAATCGACATACAAGTTTCATAATCGCAAAACTAGTACGATAGGCCTAATGAACATACTGTACTCGTCCAAACTCCTTCATACAAACTCCTTCTTTAAACACCCAGCGATCGCAAAATATTCTCTATTCGAACAAAACATTCCGTTCTGAACTTCTCGTATGCATGAATATCAGCCTAGGCTTTAATTGCACTAGCAAATCGTCCCAAAATGCTAGGATAGGGTTAATATGCAATGTAACGCTGAATAGGCCTAGCATTTTCACCGTCCGGGATGCATGGGCTGGCATACGTTATTATTCAAATTCAATTCAAATTCCAAAAAACTTTATTAAGCACTAAAAATGGGCAATTAAATGTGTTATATGTTATATTAACATTCTTTGAAAAGGGAAAAGGGGTGTTTCGGTGAACTCAATCTCTTTGTATAGTATTTGGATACTTAAAATGACCATGTACATGCAGTTTCTATTTCTCTTTAGTAAGCTCTACTTAGCATATTTATCCTTTGTGGATCTTTATTGGAATAAATACGAAATGTATTTTTTGACGCCAGTATTTAAAGGTAAGCATTTTTTAAATTGTTGACTGAGCTTCAATATCCATTTTCAAAAAAGTCGGTTTTCATGAAGGTTTTTATAAAATCGACATATAGCTAGGGTAGGAAAATATTAATTTAACCACATTAACGAAAGTTGTTCTATTATCCAAATAAAATACATGTTTCTCGTACTAAGATCTGAAAAAAAAAACGGGCTGCCATTTTTCTTCTTTTCATGCTCTAAAACTAGTTTGGAATATGTGGCAACCTTTACAAAATAATTTTTAAGGATAGTTAGATTTCTTGTAATCCGAATAGACTCGGGAATCAGGAAAAGGGAGGCCCCTTGCGCGGACGAGAAACATGTTTTTTTTTTAACCGGCCCTGCTTCAAAGTTGTTGGGTGGATTTTTTTTTCCTTTTCCATTGAGTATACAAATTTATTCTTTCGTATTTTTTAGTAACTTAGCAAGCAAAATTGCAATGGAAAACATTCTTCTCTTTGATAAGTTTCGTAATTTATCATGTGCATGTTTCGCTCTTGATAAAATGGTAATCAAATAATTTGCGTAAATGGGACTAATGAAAAAGACAACACACACACGTGAGGATATCAATCAACTCAGTTCTTTTATAAAACAATTATGAAGTAACAAAATTCTGTTCTGGACTTTGCTGTTGATGTACAAGTCGGGTGCCGAAACTTCGAGGCTGTCCTGTAAAAAAAATCTTACAGAATCTATTAAGAATACACTACATGTGGTATATTTGTTTTCTTCTTTATGAATCAAATCATCTACTAAGAGAAAAGAGAGATGGATCAGTGTTAGTGAATGAAAATACTTTGTACAGGAAAAGATGTCTGAAAGTATTTTGAAACATTCGATACGAAAATAGTGTATGGTGATTTCAACTCGTTCTTGAAATTAATCTCCTTCTACTGTGGTCAGAGTGCCATTGTTACGTAAAAACCACAGATCAGGAAAAGCCAAGTACCGCATTTGTTTACAAACAATAGCAGCGCTTCTGTGTTGGGAGCTCAATGCTCATTACTTTCACCGAGTTTCCGTGGGTGTGTGCACTCAAGCGTGAGCGATATGCAGGCTGCATAATGAGCAGTGGTGTGCTGCTGGCTGGGCCTTCGATCATCGCCGGTTAAATTTGCGAGCCTTCCCTAAACCATTACCAACTTTAGGAAGTGTATTTTCTAATAGTTCAGTGGCTATGTAGATCCATTTCACTCACAATCAGGAGACTTCTCATTTCGTTTCAGGAAAATATAGTCTGTTCGGAGAGATTTTAAAGATCTATTTGAAAGTTGTTCACATAAAGTACCTTTATGCAGGCTGTTGAGACTCTAAGTTTGACCTCTGTAATGGCTTGGCCTGTATATCTCTGTACATGCCCATACATAGCTTTACATGCCCTGTACATAGCTGTACACACCCTGTACAGAGCTGTTCACCCCCTGTACAGAGCTGAACATGCCCTGTGCACAGCTGTACATGCACTGTACATTGCTGTACACACCCTGCTCATAGCTGAACATGTCCTGTACACAGCTGTACATGCCCTGTACACACCCTGTACACAGCTGTACATGCACTGTACATGCACTGTACATGCCCTGCTCATAGCTGAACATGTCCTGTACACAGCTGTACATGCCCTGTACATTGTTGTAAATGCCCTGTACATAGCTGTACACACCCTGCACATAGCTGTACACACCCTGTACATTGCTGAACATGCCCTGTACATTGCTGTACAATATTGTTGAATGTTTAGTCTATTCTTCTCCAGCTGTGAGTTTAACTCTTATTATGTTTGCTGCAGTATTGTTGAATGTGTAGTCTATTCTTCTCCAGCTGTAAGTTTTACTCTTATTATGTTAGCTGCAGTATTGTTGAAGATTTAGTCTATTCTTCTCATGCTGTAAGTTTTACTCTTATTATGTTTGCTGCAGTATTGTTGAACGTTTAGTCTATTCTTCTCCAGCTCATGACGCAGTCGTCACCGCGGTCGTGTTTTCCCCGAATCCATCCCTGGTTCTGAATCGTATCGAAGAAGGCAAAGCGAGCCGGTCAACGGATCCAGTCAGAGAGAAGTGCGATGGCAAACTGGAACTTTCAGAGGAAAAGACGGAAAAGAGAAGCTCTCTGAAAAAGATGCAAGACCAGTCAGAGGTCATCATATCAGCTGACTTTAGTGGAACGATTAAAGTGTTTATCCGAAAAGTGAAAGAGAAGGATTAACAATGGTGTAATTAATTAACCTACCAGAAATGTGCAAATATCAAAACTATGTAGATAACAGATAAATATCAAAAAACAGTTTGTTTTAGTCGTCCAATTATGCAATGATGTAGATAACAGATGAGTTTCTGAACGGTTTGTCGTATTTATCCGATTATGGAATTGTTGGGGCAAAAAATGATGAAACAGAAATATGCACTTTGCTGATGAGAGATTTCTCACATCGGAAGCTAATGTAGATTAGAGGGTTGGAAAAGTTTTCCAAAAATCTAGTTTCATTTACTTTCTTTGTAGGCTTTATTAGCCTCATCATGAGAAATAGGAAGTTTTTCCATCTTGCGATATTAAGGACATTTGTTTTTTAATTCCTATTAGTATAGATGAGCTTTTCCAGAATCCAATCAAACTTCCTAGGTTGCCAACATGATCAGTATTTGCATATAAATGTATCGGATTTTTGCATAGATGGGTGGAGTTATCTGAAACGTCATGAAGATAACAGATTAGTAATAAGTCATAGTCTTAACTCACGAAGTGTACTCCCTGCTCGAGAGTACTGACTAATACTTTAAGTGAATGCAATCATCGTTTATCTGCCATTAAAAAGCAACATTTCAAACTTCCTTAGCTTTGGCCAGATATGCAAACTTTGATGACATCTGATGGGTAGCTGTAACAACTAAAAATGAATAACCTTATTTCAGGAAAAAATGATTTACAAAAAATGCAAGAGTAAAAATTCTTTGCAGTAAGTTGGTAAATTATGAATTTATCATGTGATGTTTAAAGGATCCTAATAAAATACCTTGTGCTTCTTTGACTTTCAAACATTAGCAGCAATTAACCGCAGCATTAAAAGTATATTTCTAGATATTAATATTTATTCAATTTTCTTTAGTTTCTTCCACTTTTTTCCATTTTATTTCCTCTGTTGTTATAAATGATTTACAAATGCAACATGTTATCTAATTTTTTTTTCAATCCCCCTCCCCAACCCCCCCCCCCCCCACATTTTTTTCCTTTTGCCACAGCATTCTGTTCAGCTAGCTTCCAAGTCTGTAAACGTGTAAGCCAAAAGGCTCCTGGGCCATAATTATTATAATTTAACAAGTGTGATTGTCAAACTTTACCACAATAGGTTCATACAGGTCAGTAAAACACATAGGCATTTCAATTATCTAGGGAGAACTTTCTCTGCTTGTTAAAAATTGAAAACTTGGCCTCCATTTCTGCCATATTTAAGGCACAGCATTGAAAGACTAGCTGTTCTTTTGTTACCATACTTGTCTTGGATAAAACTTCCCAAATTTAGAGTCTGATTTATCAGTCATGGCCAGTAGCAAATGTATTACAAAGATTCCAATGATACGAGGAAAAAATGAAAAGTAATTCTCTCCTTTGAATCTTTACTTGCACCATGAAAGAAGGCGGTGTATTTTGCAAAATTCTTCCACCTACAAATGAATCTGAAGTGAAACCTTGCATGTAGGTCACCCAAGGTTTAGCACATATGGCTCAAATAAGATGTCAGTTAATAAATTAACAATGCTTACTAGCTTCTTTGTCATGTTAATGAGTATTAAATAATAATAACTTAAATTATTCCATTGTTTTCTCAAGAAACTGTTGTCCATCACTTCTCATTTAAGCATTAATCATGCTTTTAATGTCACTCGTAAGTGTTCAGACTGTTTTTCATTACTCAAAGTGAAACTTGACTAGCCGAGGGTAAGCAAGCAACTGCATTTTGTCCATTTTGTTCAATGTTACATCGTAAGATCATAACATCTGTAACATCACAAACCAGGTGTTACACTTGTTACTTGTTACACTTACACACTGTCATATTAGTAGCATATGTACCTAGGGCTTAGACGTTCTTTGCATATAAGAATCAGTTCGGGGACATGATTTGGAAGTAAAACAACCAGTTCCCGTAACCAATGAACCTACGAATCTGTCCTCTTTAATATTGACAACTTCCTTTAAAGAAGAAAGAATGGCGAGGGTTTGAAAACCAACGGGTAAACAATTAACATTGGAAGGAAATATAACTTGGATTTGAAGCAAAGGAATTTTAAGAATTTGTATACAATTGAAAGAACAGAAACCGTTGAAGCATTTCAGTCTAGGGGATAATTCAAGTTTTCTTTGGGGAGGGGTGGCAGGGCTAATGGGAATATGGCTGAAGGGGAAATGGAATGTTCTTTTGAATCTTTTCATTACTGGTTATCAGTGACTTTGTTCAGCTTGTGTGATAACATAAGTTAATCAGTGAACAAGAATACTGTTTAATCTGTGTAAAACGATCATCAGCTTGTACATATCAGTAAACAGTACAGTATTACATATGCAGACTATCTAATAGTCTTGACGACGTGAGAACACAACTGTAATGTCAACTTGAATGCATACGTCTGTGAATATATCAGTAGAAGTCAGCTACACACCACGCTATATAGTTTGTGTGGACGTACGTGAAAGCACAACTGCATTGTAAACTTGATGTGCTTTCATCTGTGTTAACATCTGTTGAAGTCATTAATGTCTGTGTAATAGTTTGGACATGAGAACATATGTTCATATGAATGTTAACTTGTTTACATCATTAATGTTGTACATCAGATACCTACTGATAAACAGAATACCATGTGATTATTGGGACATGAGAACATGCCCGAATTGTACATTTAAGTAACTCGTATGTACATTATGTACTTGTGTGGACATTAGAATGTGATTGGATTGTAAATTAACCCTCGTCTGTGTATTAAACTGTATCATTAGTGTTAAGAGTCAGATATACAGAATGTTATGTATTTGTGTGAGCTTTGGAACAGGATTAAATTGTAAATTGAAACTAGATTGTCTTTGTCCCTACCAATTGTGGTGTATGCCAGATCACCGTTACACTATATGTTATTGTGTGGACATGGGGACAATGTGTCAGTGTAGCACATTTGCCTGTGTGTCGGTCACGTTAATCAGCCAGCATCGTAATTTTAATTTCGAAAAGTTGTGCAGAATATAACCTGTATGTAGAAGTATCTATGACTTGTATTAAACTATAGCAATCAATTCATTTTGACCTATTTAGTGTAAGCTTCTCAAATACCTCAATATGTGTTAAGCTGTCTGCTTGACTTCAGACTTTATTACTTGTTAATCACATTCATGTGCTACAGAAAACTGATCGACTTCAAAGTGAAAAGTTTCAAAATGTTTTGGGTTTTCTTTTGATTTATCTGAAATAATGAAGTGTGCTCCAGCATATGATAATTGCTTTGTTATGGCAAAACTACAACGAAACCAATAAAATCAGTAACGTCAGAAGCCTGCAACTCAATGTCTTTAAGTTTAAAGCAGACCACCTATATGTCCTCAATGTACTGCAAGGTGTCAAATAATACATCTTCACTCACACCCCCCCCCCCCAGATACTAATTAGTAAGATTAGAGACACTCTCCCGAATGGTTTGACAAAATAATGTTTAATAAACAATTAATTATTGACTCTATTCGGTGCGACTAAAAATGTCTGCCTATAGATTCTATTTCATATGATGGAGGAACATTTAAGACGCAGGGGGAGGGGAAATCAAATTAGTAAACACAAAGTGCAAGAAATATCTTCCTCCCCCCCCCCAAAAAAAAATACTAATTAGTAAGATTAGAGACACTCTCACGAATGGTTTGATAAAATAATGTTTAATAAACAATTAATTATTGACTCTATACGGTGCGACTAAAAATGTCTGCCTATAGATTCTATTTCATATGATGGAGGAACATTTAAGACGCAGGGGGAGGGGAAATCAAATTAGTAAACACAAAGTGCAAGAAATATCTTCCCCCCCCCCCAAAAAAAATACTAATTAGTAAGATTAGAGACACTCTCCCGAGTGGTTTGACAAGATAATGTTTAATAATGTATGTATGTATATGTGATCTTCCCGCATGCAGGAACTCGCGAAAGAAGAATAAACAATTAAGTATTGACTCTATTCGGTGCGACCAAAAGTTGTCTGCCTAGATTCTATTTCATATGATAGAAAAGGAGGAACATTTAAGACGCAGGGGGAGGGGAAATCAAATAAGTAAACACAAAGTGCAAGAAATATCTCCCCCCCCCCAAAAAAAAATACTAATTAGTAAGATTAGAGACACTCTCCCGAATGGTTTGACAAGATAATGTTTAATAAACAATTAATTATTGACTCTATTCGGTGCAACCAAACATTTCTGCCTAGATTCTATTTCATATGATTATGATGGGAAAAGGAGGAACATTTAAGACGCAGGCGGATCGGGGGAAATCAAATTAGTAAACACAAAGTGCAAGAAATATCTTCCCCCCCCCCCAAAAAAAATACTAATTAGTAAGATTAGAGACACTCTCCCGAATGGTTTGACAAAATAAACAATTAATTATTGACTCTATTCAGTGCAACCATAAATGTCTGCCTAGATTCTATTTCATATGATTATGATGGGAAAAGGAGGAACATTTAAGACGCAGGGGGATCGGGGGAAATCAAATTAGTAAACACAAAGTGCAAGAAATATCTCCCTGCACCCCCACTTGGCTTGTTAAATACATTCCAATGCAATTGAATTCTTCTCTCAAAGGTATTTTTAAACACCTGAAAAGTGAAACAGGGCTTAGAAAACATTCCGGAGAAACTTAATCGTTCTCTCTGATATGTATTTTGGCGTGCTTTAAGCTCTCTCTACGAGAGAAAAAGTCTCCGTAACGCTGCAGCTTCTGTGGGTGTTGCCCCTGGACCTAATTGGGCTCTGAGATATGATATTCTACAGATTAAAATAACAATAATTCTTCTTTCCTTCTTACACAATCAGAAATACTTCCTACTCGTCTGAATCTACATAAAAAAAAATTGAAATGGCACTTGTTTGGTTTAATTTATAAACGTTGCACGGTCAGCCACTGCAGTCTGTCTCAAAACAGCTAATTGATCTCAATATGGATTAACGAGCACATGGAGGGGTCTGGTAGGGTGCAACCTACCACCTCTGTGAGCTCTTCAACTTTAACGTCAGATGCCGATGTTTCATTTAGTACCATTCTGGCAATCTCCAGACAGTTTCGTCCTCCCCGAGCAGGATATCCGACGATTCTGATGTTCTTTCGTCTTTGAAATCGTTCCTGTTTGCTCACGATTCACTCGGTCTAGATTTTCAAATTTCTTCTCCACTGAGTGCTCGTATATGTTCAGTGTTGGATTTTTATAAATGTAGTAATAGCACCACTTTGCATGTATACCTGATTATATAGAGCTAAATTACAATGATGGCGACGATGATAATATCGGCCTAGTAGGCAGCTAGTTTACGACGCTATCCGAGTTTTAGCTCACTTTAAAAGACAATGTCAGATGGGATCCGAAACCCTTGGATTTTTCCTGAAAACCCCACAAAGTTTAACTTTGGCCGGTGTAGCAGTACAAACTGTCGCAAATATCTCATATTCAGTAAATAATGTCCCAGTCCCACAGGACAATTTATACCGGATTTACCAGTACAT
>KN886450.1:26690-39591 GCA_000934455.1 Apostichopus parvimensis
TGGCTGCTATCCAGCCTGGCAAGTGCCATCTCCAGCGATCTGGCAGGTTCTGGCAGCGATCTGAAATTTTCTTGGTACGCTGCGCGCCAACCGATGGTGGCGCTCCGCTTAGATAGTACTTATAGCTGGAATTGTCGAAACGATTATGTCCCCCCCACGTTTCAAATCGGATTGACGCCCCTGACCCCTGGTGACCCCAAATGACCTTTGACCTCCACTATAAACAATAGGCTTCTTTTACTTAATGTGGTACTTCTACACACCAAATATTAAATTGGTCTGACTTTCCCTTCTTGAGTTTAATTTGCTCTATTCATGGTTTCATTGTCCAAGATATACTGTCTATCAAACCTCCTTGAAATATATGTGCTGGAGGAAAAGAAGAGAAATTCAGTTTTCTATCTGGAAAAAATAAGCTGAATTTCTCTTCAAATCCCTCACCTGCTGCTTTTCTTTTCCCGCCCCCCCCCCTTTTGAAAAACAACTTGGTTGCACTACTACTCTTTGTATACTTCTTGTGAGAGAAATAATGTTTTGCATGAAATGTTAAAATAAAGAAGATGCTATTAGGACTCTCACCGGATTTGGGTCATATTCATCAGTTATGAGATTCCTATGACCTTGCCCAAGAAATGTTTGTCTAACCATAACTTCAATGCCATGCGATGCACAGATACCCAGCTTGTCTAGTTGCCTGAAAGAGAGAAGGAAAAAAATAGGTCATCAATGGTTTCTTCATAGTTTATTAACTCCATTTAATAAAATAGTAACATGGATAAAGACAGAGCTCGTTCTAAAAATCTAAAAAAACAAATATTTGGTAATTCGGCCAGGAGTACATCCACAACTTTTTTTCCATCTGAAATACTTAATTTGAAATTGTTAAAAGAAGAATTCCAAAATGAGCTTCAGAAGGAACATTAATTGCAAAACAACAAGACATGATTAAGTTATAACAACATCAACTGTAGAACATGAAGTTATGATTCATTAAGAACCAAACGTTTGCTGTTAACTAAAATGGTCTAAATGTTAGGCTTTTGTCAGAAGAAGAGGCAAACTTGTGAAATAGTTTTATTCCATAACAATTCAATTAAACCCAAACACAGGTTGCCATGGTCATAACTAACAGAAACAGTTTGCTGCCCTCAGTCATTTAATTTCATATCTATAGAAAATTAAAAATTGTGGTGGATCGCTGTGCAGATACCATTTAGGTTTCTCCACAGCTAAGTATTTCTGTTACCTACAGTTGACATCTAGTTTACAACACCTTCAAGCAGCTTTTAGAGTTTTTACCTTTTGCCAAACCTACTTAGTTTCACTCAAAATAAGATTGAAATTTAATCAGAGTAAAGCTTGCTGCAACTTGACAACGATACTAGTCAACTCTGTGACATTGAATATCGTGGATAGACTTTGACTGATCCAGATTTTGCCACCATCAAGGTCAAGACTCTACAGACTTTAATATCACATGTAACCAATCACAGAAAACCAATATTGAATGTTTCCCTATTAAGCACCTGTTTTAAGTATAGTAACATTTATTTACTAATCTGTCTGCTTCCCAAGCTATGTCCACTCCCCCCCCCCACCCATTTCCTTCCTGACAGATTGTTTGAGTAAAACTAATTGGTATTTTTGACTGAGTTTTAGGTCACTCTCCCTTCTCCCAACATCTACCCACCCCCCTCCTCTCATATATCCACTATAACTTTCGTGAGAAAAAGAGGGGAACGGAGTTGATATTTTCTGGATATGAAAATGGTAGGTGTCATATAGTTTACTACTGGGATGGGCAACCTACAGCCTGCGGGCCACATGCGGCCCGCCAGAGATTTGTTAGCGGCCCGTGAGATGTCTCAAGAAAGAGAAAAAAATCAATCTATTTTACATCATCACAAAAAACGAGCTAGCTGCTTAGAATTTATCGGCACTAATGATGCTGTCAGGTAGGCCTATTATCCCCAGTCATTATCAACTGTACTGTATTGACATTATGTTTTTGTGAATACAGATTAAGTACAAACACCTAATGCTTGAAAGTCCTCGGAATCAAAGGTTTGAAATCAACAGCAGGTCGTTGGTTAAGTGCGGCCAAGACAATTTTTCACTCCTTATATCTGGCCCATTCATTCAAAAAGGTTGCCCACTCCAGGTTTACTACTATGGAACTTAACAAAGATCAGGTTTTAGTAGTTTCAATCCATCTACAAAGAAAGCTATAAGAATTCTTCTCAATGACAAACATGAGAGATTTTTCACACTCCATTTATCACCATCCAGTCCTGATCATGCACCCTGAAGAAAAGGTACACAGCCAAATATAAACTAGGTCTGAACTCGGGACTGAATACCTCCAAATCAGTTGGTAGAGCCCTCAAAATGCAAACATGACATCACTGTACTGGCGAAAAATATTTTATGGTTACTTATTTTAAAATTTGTTGACACATTTTGTTATCAGGTCTCTTTCAACCTCATTTTACATGTTGGAAAGAAATACAAAGTTGAATGAAATGATTGATTTACTTACACCATGCCAGAAATAAATCGATCTGAATAGTTCATCCCAGACCCTCCAACGGTGAAAAAGCCTTCTGTAAGGAGACCAGTTTCTCCATACCAAAGTTTTGGCCGGTTTGGTGGATCATGTCTTTCGACGAGTTCCTTGAAAGCTACTGTATTTTGCAGGAATTGGTTTAATACTGAAGGATCTGTCAAAATATTCACTACGGGTTCTGCTTTCGAAAGCGGTCTGTAGTAGAAGTGAGCTGAAACGACATCAACGGCATTCCCGATATGGTCGAGAAATCTGACCAAGAGAAAAACGGACATTGGGGAGGAGTATGAGGTGGTCAGTCAAATACTGGAATACCAGAGCTATGCTGATATTTCATGGGTCAGACTACTGCAGATATATATCTGATTTTACATACACATTACCTTATAAAGATCTAACCAAATGACTGTAGTTATGTGGCAAATGCTCTGAGATGTTTTTGAAGCTATCTCTGAGGATCAGGGATAGCTTTAAATACCTACTAAATATAGGTATAATGAATTCGATACTAAATCCCCAATAAATATAGAAGTAGCTCAGGTTTGCATGGGTATAAGTATGCACTTAACATTGTAGGCAACCGACAGGTTTAAATGTGTGTATTTCTCCATGAGAACATGGGGATAACTCGGTTTCTGGTGAATGTGCTTCTGTGCACCCACTTAACATGCCAATGCCTAGAGGTATGACTCATAGAACACTGTTGAAAATATAACAGTATAATGCTACTCACTGTTGATGATACTGTCTACCTCCTTTGTTACTGAACTTAGTAACACCATTGTTACTGTACCAATGTTACTGTACATACACCATTGTTACCCTACATACACCATTGTTACTGTACTTACAACATTGTTACTGTACTTACACTATTGTTACTGTACTTACATCATTGTTACTGTACTTACACTATTGTTACTGTACTTACAGCATTGTTACTGCACAGCATTGTTACTGTTCTTACACTATTGTACTGTACTTAGACCACTGTTACTGTATTTACACCACTGTTACTGTACTTCTTTACACCATTGTTACTGTACTTACACCATTGTTACTGTGCTTAGTTACACCATTGTTACTGTACTTACACCATTGTTACTGTATTGTTGCTGTACTTATGTACACCATTGTTACCGTACTTACACCATTGTTACCGTACATACACCATTGTTACTGTACTTACAACATTGTTACTGTACTTACACTATTGTTACTGTACTTACACTATTGTTACTGTACTTACAGCATTGTTACTGTACTTACACTATTGTTATTGTACTTACACCATGTTTGGGTACTCATCTATCCTTGTTAATGTACTCATCTATCCTTGTGAATGTACCCGTGTTAGTGTATTCATCTACCCTTATTAAAGTACTAATCTACTGTACCCATGTTAGGTGTACTCACTGTTGCAGATACTCCTTAGCATCACTGTTCATGTGCTTCACCAGACTGGTTGTATCAGGACCAATGAGCAAGGACTCTTGATAAAACTTTCTTTGTTCCAAGATTGTACGTAACGTCTTAAAATCATCTGCTAGTGCCTCTGGTGTGATGCTTATGTTGGCTATAAAATTGAATGCATTTGGTTCTACAGGAAAATAGAAAGTGCTCAATGTAAAAATTTAGACTGCTTAACCAACAACAATTGCATAAATCATTGAAAGATTGTCAGCTGAAAGCAACACTTTGTATGATCAACAATTGAAGTAAAAACCTTATTTCAATGCATGTGTTCTACCCCTGTGAACATGGCTAGATTAACATACAGTAGTAGAGGAGTTACATATTACTTTTGGTTTGATTCAACAAGGTTTTATCAGTCAAATCACATACTTGCTTAGAAGGGTCACACTGACACAAATTATAATTATTTAGGGAAAATCGTATTGAGTGTTTATATATTGTTAATGAGATTATTTCTAAATACCTGTCCTTAAAATGATCAACCATAAAGAGACCTTCAATGGAACATACAATGTCGGCAAATAAAGACAAATTCTTTATCTTTGCCTGGGGATCACTTTTTTCCGGATATGATATACTCTTTTCCCAATTTATTGGTGAGGCTGGACAATTTCTGGACACCTATTGATTCTCAAATTAAGGTTGAGTCTTTCAACAAATAAAAACTCATGAGAATGTAAGTCATTTCGTCACTTGAAAACTTTACACAAATAGCCTTTATAGCGACATGGACAAATTCATCTCCTGCAAGGGATGCACTGAAATTTCCAGTCCAGTTGGACTTTTTTCTAAATCTGGCCAGATTTGCATCATAATAAATATAACCGGAGAGCCAACCAGCTTAGAATGATTCCTTGCCAAATTTCACATGACAACAATTAGTATAAACTGCCAACAATGCTTTAGTGCTTACTAAGGTGGACAAACTCACCAAGTATGACATGCATACAAGTTTTACTTTTGGAGTTCTTCTGATTAAAAGGTTTTCAGCCTATGACCTCTGTCAACCTCAAATAACCTTTGATCACACACACACACAAGAACAACAGGGTTCTTGCACTAATGAAGGTAGATTTACAAACAATATATGAACATTTTTTCAAGCTTTTCTTGATTACAAGCTATTTATTCAAGCTTTGATGTATATTGATCTCAAATATCTTTAACTCCACAAATTGCAATAGGGTCCTTGTACTCAATATTTAAGGCACATCCACAAACTCATTATGAGGTTCATCCAAGCTAATACTTTCCAAATTATCTTGTTGACAAGCTTTTCATACTTTGCTATATATACTGACCTCAAATGACCTTTGAATTCCACCACTTTCGATGAGTTATCTGGTTTACAATTTTCCAAGGTTTGACTTTTGTTGACCACAAAATGATCTTGGACCACCAATTTCTATAGGGTTCTTGTAATTTAATACCAAGCTGGATCTACATATTAAGTTGTTTGAAATTTATGGAAACTTCCCTCTTTGAGTTAAATGTGTTGTTTACAAGGGTTTTAGACTTTGACCTTTGCTGACCTCAAATGACCTTGAGACTTAATTTGCAACTTGACCAATTTCAATAGATATTTTGTACGCTATAAGGTGCATCTACATAGCAAATATGAAGTTCATTCATCCACAATGTAGTTTATAAGCCAAGGCGTCTCATACATGCACCCGGGCACTGACACATACTCACCATAGAACAGATCCCTCTTGCCTTCAGCACGGAATACAAAATCTTTTCATAAAGCGAAGCTTGCGGTGGTTTCCTAATCAAGAGCATTCAACATGTTAGTACCTTCATTAAATGACCATTAAGATAGCCATCATCATATGGTCCCCTTGATACTAAATTGACTCACCATTTCCTAGTTGGAAGTTGACCTTGTGACCTTTCTTGGCGTTATAGTCCAGGAGTTGTTCTAGATTTGAAGGATCCCATTTGTTTTCAGGTGTCCGAAGCAACACGTTGATATCGAAGACCAGCTGAAATCCGACATCCTCCACAAAGTTGTTGAGCTCATCCCACATTTCTCCTGGCGAGGAGTGAAAGTAATTAATTTTTGTTTAATACAAAACAGAAATGAAGATGAAATAAACCATTTTTTGCTGGAGAAGAAATTTTGTCCTGTGACAATCGTCATTTTTGCTATAAAGATTGTTGTTATAAAAAATAGTAAAACAATATGTATATTAGATCCTCCTGTAAGCAGGAACTCGCGGAGAAGCCTCATTGGCTTATCAAAGCCGCAAGCTGACCGAAGTCAGTCTCTTACATTCATATTTAACGTCCATGATTATCAATTGTTAATTGTCAACAACTCTGTAACTCTGTAATTGGTACCAAATTGCAGTTAACATTTACCATTCGTGTAGCCCAATGTAAGTAGCTCAATGTCAGACTGAATTGAGCATGTAAAGGGGTAAAGGGGTATCTTAACTCATTAATAAATTTGGGAATATCTACAAACTTTCTCAGAATAAATTGGTGCCTGAATCATTATTTCCTGTCGAAACTGGTAGGTTTAGGCAATTCTTAAAAATTAACAGTAGATTACAGTAGCTAGGGGCCGTATAAGTTGCAAGAGATCTCATCTTTAATAATTATTTGAAGAATGCACAGGTATATGTCCAGTATATTCCATTTCGAGGCCTTGGATACAACTATACTGACTCTTAAAGCTAACCCTCAGTTTAGCGTACGTGATCGAAATACCTCAGAGAAGCTTTCTGATTGGTTGATGACCAGATGTGTGAAAAGTTACCGACTGAATGGTTAGCAACATTTTTGTTGCTAAAATGTGCTAACTATGAGTGGTCAAGATCATATAGGTAAGTTGGAATATGTCACACTATGTGTGAATTAGGGACATTTGTCACATTTCCGGAACTAGAAAGGACCCACATGACAGCGGCGCCCTCTGTTGATTTAGGCTGTGGCTGGAGATCCCCATAGTGCACATTCTATAACTTTTGTTGGAACCTGGATATCCCAAGTTCCAGATACTTAAAGGGTGTGAAGACTCGCGCACAAAGAAAGGTCTCATGCCTGCAATCTGACCTAGTTTCGAATGAGGTGTAACAGAAGTTTTAGACACCACCATCGATCCCAGAAAATACACACACAGCTTGCTACCGTCGGTAATTAGACACTAGTGTACAGTCAACACATACAGCTACTGTCAATACCCACAACACAGTGTTCATAGCAGCGATGGACATCTCAGGTCTAGATAAAAGATAACAAGGTATCACGTTTCATTACTGTCTGCATTTTGTAGCGACTACAAGAAAACTTCTCTTGCAAGCAACGGAAAGTTAACTTTTTCAGAGCGCTGCAGGCGATTTGGGGCAACTGTTCAATGCCTTTAAGTTAAAAAAGTTTCTGTGGAAGAACCCTTTAGAACTGCATTTGACAACTTTACACCATTATTTGTTATTTCTATAAAACATTTTTTTTCAATCACAAACCATGTGCCTGCCAAGTTTCAGAGGATAAATTGTTAAAAATATTCGGCCAAAGTAAAGTGTACTTGGGCAGGTTGGTAGTCACTTTGTGGGGGGGGGGGGGGGGTAGGGGTTGAAAGTTCATATCATATGGACTATCATAACCATTCTTTGTCATTGTGTATGTATGACATCTTATTTTACATTGTATGCAAACCATCTCCTCCACCATTGTGTATGTATGACATCTTATTTTACATTGTATGCAAACCATGCATCTCCTACATCATCTGACTGACCTGTCAAAGTCTTGTTGCTGAACTTCTTGCTGTATTCTTCACGAGCTTCTGCCTCAAAGGTAAGAAAGTCACAATAAGTACCCCCTAGTCTCAGGTATGCTGGAGCTAATTCTTTTGAAAGACTTCTGAGAATGGGAGAGCTGTTAAGTACACATGAAAACCAATAAGAAAAGGAACATTAGGGGGCAAGTTTGCTATTAAATTTGCTATCTCAACTTCCTACAAAAAGGTTGGAAAATAATATTTATGTGCAAGAAAAGTTTTTAATTTTTGTCTTGGATTGTTCTTCAAATAACAGTGTGGAACGGGCAGTCGGCCTAAAGCTGAAAATTCTCCTGCTGGTTTTACTACTGAAGTTTATACGTTTTTGAAGAACAAAATAACGTTCTAAATGGGAATTTAAGTAAACAATTATGAAGATCAACGTTAAAAGATAACAAAATCATCAAGAAAGTAATGCAAACTATAACAGCAATGATTCTCGAACTGAAAGTTTTTCCACCTGTTTTATGAATGATGAATGGCTCGAGTACAAACCTTAAATTATAGTGACGTTGATAATGAAGGCTGCAGCCCAACCCAAATGAGTACAGCCGTGGATCAACTTGGAAGAGAACCCTTGAAGAATCTACATCGACTGTTACTTGAGTTGGTTGTCTACTGGAAGGAAACATATAAAGAAAGTAAAAATAAATAGCACAAAGACAAAAGAAACAAAAAACGAGGAAATATTAAAAAGTACGAAAAAATTCAAAGCCCAGAGCTATATTACCAATTGTTTCAACCCATCGATATTTAAATCAGTTAATAAGCAATCTTGGTTCGAACAGATGGAACAATTTGACAATGACTGTGTAGCATACTGCTATACAATACCAGATATTATTATTCAATAGTATGCGTTGGATAGTTACATAGCGCCACCAAATAATCTATTTACGATATAGTAGATATATGTTAATTTATGCATACCTTAATTTGAATGGTATGGTATGTGTTATGTAACATCTACCAAGGTTTCTTGGAGTACACTTTCTTGATAATAAATCACAATACATTAAGTTAAACCGTTTAGACGGACCTATTGCGTTAGTGTTGTCAATTAAGTTTCCTATAAGTTTGTTAGGTTGTCCCGGGACCGACACAACAGTATGCACAGGGCTTAGTCTATTGTAAAGTTCATCAGACTTCTTTTCTTGCCCGCAATATCTGCCATGGTGAAAATGCTAAAGGTATCCAAAAGTTCCTGTACTTTCGACCAGGTTTCAAAACCTTTCTCACATTGAAACGGTTCGACTTAGATGAATGTTTCGGCGAGAAAGTGAACCAGAAGAAGATGTGGTACAAGTTAACTACTGTACAAGTGTCCATTTAGGTCTTTCTAGTACTGTATGTGGGGAAACAAAGGAAAATGTGTAGTAAATGAATAGCACAAAAACATAGCACTACAAAGAAAGGATACAACCCTTACCTTTCTACTTCTGTTGACACAACACCATAATTGAAGGTACAAACAGCAAGGATCATGAAACAGAACCTGTGACATTCCATCATTTTTCGTATCTGGATCTGCGTGGTCGTGTAAGCTCTCATGCTGTCAAGAAAAGCAGAAATGTTGACAGTAATTTTACTATTCATATCACAGGTACGATATTTTGCAACTGTCCACTGGGTTACGATGTTACCTGCTGTGCAAAACGGAAACAAATCTATGAATTTGCTCAATTTATTTGAGTCTTTTGAGGTACAGTCTGGGTCAACCTCTCTCAGTCATACATTAGGTATCTACCATTGGCATAAATATGCCAAAGAAAAAAGAAAAAAGTTTTAAGTGGATCTCTGTTGTGTTCACAGGATGATTTTGTTATATTAAGTGTGTACCTGAAATTTTCTACAGTACATTCACCATGCAGAAATTTCTGTATTAACTATGTTCGACCCCACATGTTCGTGGTGAATTTGCTTTATGTACCATATCTTATCACCCAAGAAAAAATAATCATAATAATCAGCAGTTATTTTTACGACGCTTAAGGAACCACAAATGTGGGAGAAACCCGCAAGGGCTTATATGGATTACAACTTACATGTGAGGTGGCTTCCAATTCAACATTTTAACTCAAATTGGAATCTTTTCAATTTGAATAGTTACTTCAGATGAGAAAACCGTAGATTGCTCTTGAATGAAAGACCCATGCACCTTACTATGATCCGGCAGGGTATCGGACCCCGAACCTCCTGATTGCTAAACCTCATTGCTTCAAACTTAGTCTGAAGGTTAATGCAGCATGGCATTTATATGACTATTTTATTTGTCTCACACCTCCTTTCCATGATCACCAGAAAACCTACAAGGTTACTGAACATTACTAGTCAGCCAAACCTATGACTTTCTATAGTTTGAAATACTAGCCTTTTGCTCTAACACTAGTGTTATTGGTCTAATGTCTGACAATGCGATTTCCAATCGGCCCAAAAGCACTGCTCAGTTACATGATATTAGAATATCCCTCCTTTGATTTTCATTCTTAGAATGTAAATAGTTTTGTAATTTATCAAGCCGACCAACTTTTTCATACCAGTTGTAAATACGCACATCCTTTCAGTACCTAAAAGCTTGCATGTACAATGCGGAAGTTTTATATACAGTACTGTAGTGACCTGACTTAAATTGCAAAATCAAAAGTACAAGCATTCAGCAGACGAAATGCAGTTTCAAAATACTTGTCTAGTTAAATTACTGTCTTACTTTTATCACAAATTTATCATCGTATCGTTAGTATAAGAACTAGCCTTTACAGGCTATACTGAAATGCTGATGATCAATACCCCGGTGTTGCAAACGGTCTCCAAAGTTTGCTTCATTGCCAAAGAAGCATAAATTACTTCCCAGCAGGCCTTGACAAATACGCTCGCCAACTTGTTATGGCGGTTAGAATTTTAGCTCTGGCAAACAGTTAAATGCACTATGCTTGACAGTTTGACAAGTGACTCGTAATCGTAGACTAGTCAAACCCCAAATATTAGCAACATCATCATTGCAAAACATTTACAGTATGATGAAAGCAATACCTTGGCAAAATTGAAGCAAGTTTAAGTTTTTTCTTTTCAATGACTAATGCACTTGAGGAAGCCAAACACCTAAGTGATTTCTTGAGGCATTTTCTACATGCCATTGGTTATACTTCGTATAATATACTACAATTTAAGGAGGTTGAAACAAGTTTGCTATCCTTCTCTGCCGTGATGTTTTGAAAAGAGATTTCACAGATTTTCACTCGATACAGGTTGCAAGTGAAACAGAGATGCTTTGTAAACCTTAGCTTTTCAATGCATATAAGGCCACTTTGATTTAGACAGTGTAGAGGAGTAACAGTAAAAAAATTTAGCGCACAATTTTACAGTTAAAACGACAATACAAACTTGGATGAATGTATGAAGTCGCTTGTCGAGTAACGGCTCAATTTGCAGTGAGGTATTGTAAGGCCTATCCCCACACACCTAGCTAGTATTTAATAGGCCAAGTACTACAGAAGGCCTAATGTAATGGAAGCCAAGCTACCCTCTTTGAATAGTTTGAGATCGAATAAGCCTTGGTGCATATTCATTATTCTGTGACATGTTTTATGTTGTTCAACACTTTCCTTGATAGAAATAGTTTCAATTTCATACTGCACAGAAACATCACTTTCCAAAGGGCATTACATGAGCAATATATCTGTGTAACCTTAGTTAGAAAGAATTTATGTTGTGGTTGTGTACCATGCTACAAGAATGGAGAGTTAAACAAAAATAATACATTGGACAGTTCCATAGTTTAGCCGAACTTCAAGCTAGACCTAGGGTAGGTTATAATGATTGTTTTAGCTATGTGACCATCAGGTTTTATCTAGGCTACGCTCACGGAAATAGTTTGAACTGCGAATACGATCTTCTAACTCCGTAAACAGTGGAATTCAAACCGCTAATATGGCCTCAGTCTGTGTAACATGCAAGGTCAGCCTAGTCTATGCTGCCAAACTAGGCTGTCTCTAGTCTTAGGCAGTATATAATTCTAAGGCCTGGCCTAAAGCAGTAAGTAGAACACAGCCCTAGCCTATTGTTATTCACATACTGCCTCGCCCACCGAAGTAACTTGCCAACGGAACACAGTATTACTTCCGTAGTCTTGCCCTGACTGATTCCTGACTCACTTTGAACTTCGTGGTATTCTTGGAGAGCTTCTTAGACTTTTTGCCCTCAGACAGTAGCACCAGCAGATCATTTACTGCTATGGAGCCAAGACGGACCCTACATAATAGTCAACAGTGCTAGTGCAAGTCCACGGTGTATAGGCCGGATGGCCGGATGTAAACAAACTTTCTCTCGAAGGACAAATGCGCTTTTATGGAACGCAAAATGGGACATTACTTTGGCAACGACTTTAGTCCATGCAAAAACAAAACAAAGTGGTATAGTGATGTTTCTACAGCTATTCTGGTTTTCAAGACATATTCATCTTTAAACCAGGCGCGTAGCCAAGGGGGTAGGGGGGTGGGGGTGGGGGGGGGGGCGAAACCTCCCCCTTGAGCATATTTTTTTGTATGTTTTTATGATATCGCTAGTAATTTCAAGCTTAGATGCAACTTACAAGGTCTGGGAAGTGTCATTTCCAGCGATCTGGGAGGCATTTTCAGCCAAAATGTTCTTGTACGCTTCGCGCCAACATGGTGGCGCTACGCTAAGATAGTTTTCAATGCAGAATCTACGGCTCTGATAGTTTGCCTACAGGTTCGCCCCTCCCTTGGCAAATTCCTGGCTAAATCCTTGGAATGCTTCTTAAGATCTAAATTTTTAATGGCGTCTGCTCCTCAGTGCCGCCATAAATATTAATGTTAAGCCATTGTTTTATGAATTCTGATACCTCGAAACGAAAACATGTGCTTTAACATCATGTTAACAGAGCAGTGGCGGCACCAGAAATTCCAAGTTGAGGGTCGGGGAGAAAGTGAAGCGAAGAAAGTGAGGGGAATGCAGAAAGCTTAGAGTAGGGCGTTCTTGCAGTGGAAAACGCAACCTTATGAAGTGCACATCAAGGCAAAATTTAATGGGCTAGGGAATATGTCTTTACCATA
>KN886450.1:49591-64458 GCA_000934455.1 Apostichopus parvimensis
CACGAATGATATATGAAAGAAAGATAAGGAACGGATTCGTTTGGCGACACCGTTACCCTCACACACTCATCACTTTTATTACCAATTACACACTCTTGACATTAGACAGATATCTACGTGCAAAATATCCTGTCTTCGTGGTTATGACGTCAGGGAAACGCTCGATCGTTAACCAAACGTTCAGTCATAGCGCCATCTGACCATTTGTGAAGCGGTCTGGGAATAATTAGACCACAACCTCATGTAGAAAAATTCAAAAGAATTCATTAGCATAACTTTGCGTTAAGACCTAATTATATATACCAAGGTTTGAGTTTGGAAATGCCTTTTTCAAGGGGGGGGGGGGGCTGAGAGACCCCACATGGGCTTGGGCCTCGACAACCCTATGTTCACATCCCATACCGCTACTAAAATAACCTGGCTAGATCTGCTGCTGGGCCTTCTGAAGAAATATCGTGGTAAAGGAGATATTGCAAATGGCCACATGTAAAAACTGAAATTAAAGCCAGAAGCAAAAAGCTTATAAATCCATGTATAATTGTACTTGTATATTTTTATAACAGTAAACAGCTTCTTACCGTAAAATATCAAACTTGTATAAATGCTATAGCGGTAGAGGGCTAAGGAGGACCACGGGAGAGATGACGTGGGGAGCCGGGAGAGGGAGTTAAATGACGCTTGTTTTGAACAAACGGTTTGATCAAACCGTAATGCACCCTCGATCAACATCGTACGATGGACTTGCATGGTTGTATGCAGTTGTACAGCTAAAAACACACTGCATGATCTTTATAGGTACTGTTTTACTCGAACAGTAGTTTTAGTTGAGCGAATTTGCAAACCCAATTGAGCTAACTTAACTGTCCAAGCATTGGGTAGGTAACGAGGCATCTCCTTTAGTATATAGGTCGACTGCTTTAAAGAAGCCGAAGCCTTCGTCTCATCGGTGTTTTCACCAATGATGAAGTTCTGACCTAGTGAGTAAGAGGAGCGCCACCTCTTCTTCACATGGTTTATATCTAACTGTGTGGTCTGCGTTATCGATATATGCGTATAGACGTCTTTGAGGTAGATTTGCCCGTAATTCGTAATGCTTCTAGCTCATCGGTTCGTTAAAGGTAAACTGATTAAACTCAACTCATAATTCTTCATACCAATATTTTGTCAAGAATTCGCCGAACGATAACACTTGAACTTTTAACTTAAAAACATTTTACGAGCTCCAGATATATGCTACACCGTGACGCAAACGTCAGACTTTTATATTACATGAGTGTCCCACGCGTGAGGATCTTCCAAATCGCAGATTGCACGATATGTATTTTTGGATTTAACCACAGTGTGTACACACGCAGGGCTTAACTTTTACCCTTATGGATTAGTTGGCATTTAGATGAATCCATTGGGTGGGTGGATAGATAGATATGATGGATGTCACCAGCAGGAAAGTATTGCCAAACTTTGCAACGAAATTAGATGTGAGGTAATGACATCTTAATGTCATTTGACGGACCCGTTGAAAAGATACGGCGGAATTGAATAAGGATATGGGATATGTGATTAGGTCAGTATCGACTATCGAGATATGATGCGATGACCTTGGTATTATTTTACATATATCTATCAAGAGAGCTCATGGCGAGATGATCAACTCTCGATCACCTATTGAAATGCAGCACGATGCGATGCGATATGAAGCGATGTGATATGATACGATAGGATACGGTACGATATGATATGAGTTGGTGTTAAAGAATACGTCGTTAGTTAATAGTATGTTATGTGATGTCAATTGTCTTTTAACATAAGTTGATAAGAGGCGCTGTGATGCAATCCTATCTGCACTGAGATTGAGATTTCAGACGCCACGTGGTGTCGTGGCACGTCGTGTCATGCCATGTCATGCTGAGCAGTGCCATGTAATGTAATGTCGTGTAGTCATGGTGTGTCTTGCCATATTCATAGCATAATGCTTTCACATGACATGATGGAAACTGATGTTTTGTGATACAACTGTTTCGATGTGTTTTTGATGTTATGAAATTTTGTGATGCGATGTGGATGACTAAAGATATGATGGGGTTTAACTATCCCTATAATGTGCATGCTTGACCGTGATCGGTTGGGAGGTACTTATGATGGGGTGATTTTATGTCATGCCATATTAAATCAAATCATGTCTTGTAATTTTATGAACAATCATGCTAGGCCATGGTATATCATGTGATAATGTGTGATATAAAATGAGGTTATGCAATGTTATTCCTGACAGTAAATCGCCAAGCGCTGAATTTAACGCCTCTGCGGGTAAATTGTTTCTGAAGAAAAGAATAATAATAAAGAGTAAACTAGTCTGACTTATCCTTTGAAATATAGCTCACACATAGACATACGACTATACTTACCTTATAATCCACACATAGACATATACGACTATACTTACCTTAGAATTCACACATAGACATACGACTATACTTACCTTAGAATTCACACATAGACATACGACTAAACTTACCTTAGAATTCACACATTGACATATACGACTATACTTACCTTAGCACTCACACATAGACATACGACTATACTTACCTTAGAATTCACACATAAGCATACGACTATACTTACCTTAGAATTCACACATAGACCCTTACCTTAGAATGAGTATCAGTCTACGTATATTACGTAACAGAAGCAAGACTTTGCACAACTCCCGCATTTTGTGTGCACCAAATAGTAACCCGTGACATAAGAAATACTCCATAAACTTCCATCAATCATGAAGTTTAGTTTTCTTTTCCACCCTTTCAAAAGCTGATATGGTTTCGTCCATGGGGCGTCGGGATTTTGACGTTGTTTCATCCATCAGCCAGCAATCTATGTTCAATCGCATTCCAAGGGTTATCAGTTTATGTTAACAAACGAACAAGAAATGTTGTTGCGAACTCTAAACTATACGTCTTTCAACCCAGCCCGACCCAGCACCCGGTGAACGTGCCCAATTGGTTGTCTCTTTATCATATACTGCTAAGGTGCTGTGAAACAACAAAATAGAAAAAGAAAAAAAACTAAATAGAAAAAAGAAGAAGACTAAAAGCAAAGACGATGTGACAGTTGATGATGTTGTTCAGCTCTGTAACTAGCAAATAGAAAATATTTATGGGGCGAGACGAAAATAGACACCAGCAAAATGTATAACTGCTAATGGAATCATTTGTTTCATAGTTATCGGTTGTACGTAAGCATACGTTCATTACGGGAGCCACAAACAAATACCATGATATTAATAGTCTACATTTTAATTCTTACCTTATACATCTGTTCAAGTTTGATTATGGTACATCCCATCATTGACTATATATATAGTCAACATGCAGGGGTAAAATACGGGGGCTGTATAACCCATCTGAGAGTCGACCAAAAAAGTTAAGAGTTTAAGGTTCCTCTATATTAGTTTCATTTTAAAGTATTGTTAAATAGTTATTTTTTTTTTTACATTTCTATATTTACAGCCAATGTTTTCATTATAATTCATGGCAATTATAGATATGAATGATGGAGAAGGTCCTCCTTAAACGAGCTCAATATTTGAGATACCAGTTAGAAACCGGAGTTCTCTCTTGTCCGTCAGATTGGGAACATAGACTGAAACAGGGAACACAGTGTTGAATTTGTCTGAAAATCTTTTGGTGTCTTTTCCGCAAGAAAGGGAATTGAAGTTGGTCGATTCTCATGGAACATCAGTCATAGTAGTTTGCAATCATACACTGTATGCTTTCTCAAACTAACATACCTCAAATGCTTTAGCTGAATTCTTATCCAATGTTGTGACCTATTGACCTTACTCTAGAGATCAATCATGATGATGAAAATCCCCAAAATTGGTTGTATGGTTGCTATGATGACGTCATTTTGGAGGTTCGTGTTCATACATCCAGCATGTTTAAAGTATATGTATGTGTATTATCATTATGTGGATTATGATTACGTTCCTTTCTGTACCTCTGAGCTTCATTGAACTTTGACCTTTTGACATTTACGTTAATTATTGTACGATATAAATACTGAGAGTCTTATATCCTACATGGGTATATGGCCAAAATGCTAACTTTCTTTGACCTCCGACCTTTGACCTTATGACGTGAAAGGTCATGAAGGTCACATCCCGTGCCCAGGTATACACCAATCAATTAAAGTTCATCATTTCAACGAACTGTTAGGGGTTCGTGTCCCACTTTTTTTTATATAAACACGAGCACAAACCCATACGCAACTTTACTGTATTTACCAACCCAAAATGGTACGTCGATTGATCTTCAAGTTTACTTATTCGTAATTCACTAACAATGTTGGTTGAGTAATAATTATGTCGTGGCGTTAGTATTCTTGAACTTGGCTAATATGTTACATATATTAGAAATCGCAATTTCTGTTTTCTGAAGAGCGATACAAGTCTGCAGTAAATACAATCATGTTACACCATGTCAAATAGGTCCCTTACTATGCTCATCTCGACGTTTTGGCAAAACGCTACCAGTTCGGGGGGGGGGGGGGTGGTCGCGCGCGGACTCAAATGTTTGTCAAATGTGTGTGTGCTTTAATAGAAAGTAGCAAATAAGTTTGAATACAAGGAATTGCTTGGTTTTTGGAACAAATAGCATAAATGGAATAGTTTAGTTTTTTTTTTCTCTCGTTGATATATATGGTATGCGTGTACGTCATGGAGTCATATTTATATATGATAGCAATATTTAGTAACATATAGTAAAAGTAATTCGGTAGAGATCATTGGATAAACCCTCTTTATCAAAGACTGTTTAAAATATCTTCAAGCGACTGTTCATCATTACTGAACCTGTCGAAACACCATTAGTGAGTTTGATTACGAAACGTGAAGACCGAGATAAGATAAAAACCCCGTATTTATGTAGCAATGATACTGAACAGCGATTCCAACCAGAAAAGTATAGTCAAAGAAAGAGAAGAGTTCAGCCAGTCCTTATGGGTAAATTATGTCAATAAAAACTACAGCCTGTCATCGAAAGTGGGTCTGAGTTATGACTATGTCTTCCAGAAGGTATTAGGGAACGCTTAATAGGACTGATCGCCGGGGAAATGTTGGCATTGCAGTCACTTGACAAAGATGTATCGATATCAAGGTACCCCATCAACTCAGTATGGACCCTAATTGGTTCTTGTTCATGTAAAACTCTGTCAGATCTGACATCTTAATTGAGCGATGTTCGATTGGTTTGTGGTCACACCTTCGCGAGTATATACCTGAATAAATGACGATGTTCGTCACTAACTGAATGAAGGTGGTGGTGGCCATGACACGTTGAGAGCCAACACTGACGTACCTAAATGATACTCTCATCACCTGTGTGTGTATGATTATTATATACGTTATGCAGAGCTGTTTTAGTTGTGTTGAAATCTGCTGCATTGGCGATAATCGTGCCGTGTAGTGGGTGGGGGTGAGGGTGAGGGGTGGGGTTGAGAGAGGAAATCATGTTCGGGAAGTGTAGGGCAAAGCTCATGCAGATGAGAATATAAACTAACGTTGAAGAGTTGCCTAAATGTGACTGAATATATACAAGTTGAGGACAGTAAAAATAAGTAACACAGATTTGAAGCAGTCGCAAAAATAGCAAACCTGCTAAATTAAAATAGGAAACAGGAGAACGGGGCCCTGGGACTATGAATTCACTGAAGGGAGAGGGGTGGGTACTCCAGACCTGGCAATAACACTCTCTCTGGGGCACGAGCTAAATCATTACAGACCATCTCCAAGCAGCCCTTAGATGGCCGTTTCCTTGATGTGGTTTGACTCACGAACCACACCTGTCTTCTTAAACTAGCGTGATAAGTGTTGTATTAGAGATACACTTGTATGAATGGTTAATGATAGCGGTACCATCATGGGTTACTATAAAGGGAATACCATTATGGTAGTAGGTACGTGTAAACATTATTATTCCGATCATGCGTGAATATTACGTTTAATCAGTGGCGTAGGAAAGTACTTTTGAGTGGGGGGGCTGAAGACTGATGGCCGGCCTGGGGGAGGGGTCTTTTTTTGGATTTTTTTTGCATTTCCAGGTGGCCTCAGATGCAATTTGGTGCAATATAGCACACTTCAACACCCACTCCATTTTGTAAATAATTTTGCATTTTCACCTGGCCTTAGATGCAATTTGGTGCTCCAAATGAGATTTTTTTCTCATTTGGAAATGAAAAAGGGGTTTTCTGACTAGCGGAGCGGGGGGGGGGGGGGGGGAATGATACTTCCGCCCCACCATATTTTTCACTGGGGGGCTGGCGCCCCCCAGCCCCACCGGTTCCTACGCCCTTGCGTTTAATCACAGTGACAAAAGTGACAAACGAACCGATAATAAAAAATACAGCGTTACAGCAGCTTGTTGCGCATGCGTGTAAAGTAACATTTCGACATGCAATGTTGTTTGAAATAATTTCACAAGACACTATCCCAGCAGCTGTGTACAGCGTTTCTACTTTACATGAAAAAAATCATTGCGGACATTGTTATTGCTATTGATATAGTTACCAGCTAATCGCACCATTAACATTCTTTATTTGTATTTGATCAAAGGTGGTGGACCAGGATTGCATCCATCAGGGAGGCAGGAGAGGGGGAGGGGGAGGTGGCAGGGGCTGGTTTGAACTTTCAGTTTCTTCACCGAAGGTGGGGGAGGGGACACGTCCCTGGTAATTGAATCAACGTTAATTAAATATTATAAAGCAATGTTTATAACCATCTGCGCTTTGTCGAATACATTGTTCTCTATTTGTATCATATTTGTTTTGTTTTTTAATTTGTGCAGAGTGACGCAATATTTAGGTAGGTGCTTAAATCTTGTAGGCAGTTTTACCCAACCTATCGTATGTTTATACCACATGAACATCGATTCTCAATAAATGCTCGTTCCGCTCAATTCGACATATGATACACACTTTCAACCACATGCATTTTTATATTATTATTATTTTCAATATTCCACGTTTTGGCTACATACCTCATAGGCTGCACTTGCTTAATTTGACATAAAAGTACACTTTCAACCATTTGCATTTTATTACTATTATTATTTATTATTATTATTATTTTTTTATATATTATTATTATTATTATCAATATTCCACGTTTTGGCTTCATACCTCATCGGCTGCACTTGCTATGATAAGGGATATCAGTATTGCATAGTATCAGAAATAAATAAATAAAGATCAATTAATAGAGATTTTTGTAATCGTTGTCGTTGTTCGTTTGATTTATCCACATAGACACCGTCCTGTAATCAGCATCGTTCAAACAAAAATGAAATTTGATTATTCAAGCTCCTGAAAAGCATTGTTGGGAAGATTTTAGTCTGGAGTAATCTCGATAATTGACCACAATCTACGACCCCCCCTCCCCCCCCAAAAAAAGTTTTTTTTTCTTTAATAAAAAAAATATAAAAAAATCTCAACCTGAATAGTTTGATGACATGAACCCAGTCATTTTCTTTTATCAGGATCCCTCTTATTCTTTATGATCTTATTCTTTTACTGGACCTCAACCATACGATTTGCATCACCGTATTTATAAGAAAATAAAATTGACATTATCAATTCCGTATCTTAATTCTGAAGTTTTGCAGTACTTCATCGATTGCTCTTCTTTGTATGTAATATTCCTCTGTTGTAAGCAGCCAGTTGCCTACATTGATATTAAGGACTAACGTTTTAAAAGCATTTTTTCGCCAATGTTATCACATATATAATCTCCAAAAGAAGTTTTTTGACAACTTGGACGGAATATTAAACAAATGATCACAAGTAATTTAATGTGATCTATATACCTACCCCAATTTAAACAAATGGAAATTAGATTATATCATTCTCTCTATTTCACAAAAAAAAACATTTTCAGAACTTCAGAACAATCCTATCATAAGACAAAAAGGGACTGAAAAATCTCCAGCAACCAAGTTGATGTAAAGAATATAATTCAAATACGAAACAGTACAGTAGTTGATGATGAACACAGCCATCCGGGGAACTGGATTTTTTTAAAGTTAAGTTCAAACGCAGAGGTGTCGAGAGCCATGTTTGGTCTCGGGATTTTAACCTCACCCCCCCCCCCACCCTTTCGCATTTGTAATATTCCTTAAATTTATTATGAGATGGAATACACTATTTCTTTCTTCTCATATTTTCTCAGGGCCCTCCACATTTTTCTGTGACCCCCAAGTTACCCCGGACCCCGGAATGTATCCCTCGTATATGAGCCACTCTCGTCAGGCCTATTTAAAGTATCTACTCTTAATTTCAAAGAGTGAGACTTCAATCTTTGAGAATGCCCACTATACAGGGAGATTACTCATTTCAAGGAGTGAGTTTCGCTCTTATACCAGCGAGTTGCTTCACGCGGAAGAATCTGTAAAGAAGAGGATTTTTTCGCTTTTTCTCTAAATTTGTTTTATGTCACTCCTCAGATCAATGATCATTATTGCATTGTAGTCCATCTCTTCAATACAGCAACAAATGTGTTAATAAATATCAATATAACTATTTAATTGTTGATATTGAAGAAGACCCCAAGCGTTGTTTGGAATATCTAATTCATTTTTGAAAACTTTGTACTCCCGTTCGATTCACCAAAGGATTTAATTATCGTAACATGTTACATACCGGAGTACACGTGCATACTCCTCACTTTAAATTAAATATAGATTAATATAGATAAGTATGGTTATTAATGAGAAAATACAACGCAATATTTTACACCCTTCCTTAAAAAGAAAAACAAAACAAGAGATAGCACAAAATCGGCAAAAAATCATCCAAGTGGAGGCTGGCGTTTGTTTTCAATGCCTTGTTCCGCTATAGCATAAACAAACCGTGAAGATAATGGGCAGCCCTAGCGCGCCCGTTAAAAAAAAAAGTAACTTTTATCGTTTTGACTGTTCGGCGCATGCGCGACAGCTGTCATCGCTGCAACAGACGACCAATCAACTCCAAGAGAAATACGACGTCTGCGTCCATAAGTGGGCACGTCAACTAACCACCATTAAAGAGAAGAAAAAAAGAAGAAGAATATGATAGTAAATGGGGGTCTGTCGCGATAGACTGCAATGAATACAACGCTGGATAACAGACAATTATTCGTCAGCCAAACTTTCGATTATTTTTGTTTGTTTTGAACAAGCTCTCTCACGGTTTCGGTTTAAGGCTGATTTTGGGTACGAAAACTTTTTTGAAGGGGTTTACACCAATTTAAGATGAACTGCTGTTGTTTTGACATGAGCATATCACAGAACCATTGAACGTGCGGGGTTGGACTTTTCAAGACCAAACTTGGAGTCATTTTTAAATACGATTAACTATGAACGAATAAAACTGGTCCTTTTTAGACCATGCTGTGGAAAACCTTTGACGTAGCAACGAGACTTCTGTAAAAGTTTGATAATTATTTGGTAAAAATGGAACAAAAATAGTGTTTTTATTTGCCACTGAAATTTCAAACTTCAAAGATAAATATAAGTAACAGTCTGTCCAGACTTATCCAGTGCTTAGTTTACTTGAGAGAAATAAAAACTTGCAAAGTAAAGCAAAAATGAAGGTTGGCACGCCTGAACCGTATGTGGTGTCTAGTGAGGCCCAGACCCTGCAGAAAGAATCAATTCTGAGAAGACCTGCCGAGAGCCAAGCAGAAATGACAACGGAGCGAGAAGGGGAGAAACGAGATTTATCGTTCGGTATCGATAAAATATTACGCTTACCTTCTTCTAAAAAAGAGGACGATTTTACAAGTAAAGGAAAATATCATGAAATTGAACCAGACCACGCAGCTTTTGAAAAAGCGTACTATGAGAGCGCAGTGTCCAGGGGTTTGTTTGATCGGGCCGATATAGACTGCTATGGGAGTGTTATTCGTGTCCCTGCCCACAGACCCCTTCCCATGAGCCTACATCTACCCTCTATGTTTCCATGGATGGAAGGCAGACGTCTCCTACGGGATCGAGTCAACACAGGTGAGTCTAAACAAAATGGTATTTTTTTCATGACAGATTTCAACTGCAAGAAAAGTCATCTGTTATAATTCAAGAGTAAACTAATCGGTCTTTCTTAAGTAGTTTATCATATTTATGTATGAAAAGAAAGAGGTTAAAAATCTTCAAATTGGTTTATTACCACTGCAAACCTTTTGGTCGAGTTAAAGAGATGTAATGCTATCGTAGATTCTTTCTAAAAAAGAATTCAAAATAAACTTAAAAATAATGAAATATGTATGTCACCTAATTCTTATACAGAATCTTGAAGCCAACTTGAACGAAATTGACTTCAATGAAAATTACAGATCGGTTGTTTACCGCTTATATTTGTTGTTATGTAAACAACTATATACCATTTCGCATTACAACGAGCTAAGTGAGTAGCGGGGTGTGATTCCCACGGCGTATAAGTAAAGTATGCAATTTCGTTGATTTGCAAATTGCCATTCAGCGAACAGTTTGTCCTATAAATCTGAACATTTTACAAATGACACGACAGTACGAATTCAATGGCTTGACCTTTCCATGCATCACATTCAGATTAATCAAACTACTTCGAGTTGGATAAGCGTTCGTATGAAGAAAATGTCGGGTCGTTTTCTCCCCCAATTTATTGAAGACACTTATGCCTGATGAGAAAGATATTACTTTCCTTAGTGAGTTAATTTTGAACTTTTTTTTATTGGCGAGGACAATAAATTAAAATATCACTCGCAGACTCACATCGCGAGTTATAAGGATCCCTTTTACTAACAAACTATATTAAATGAGTTTAGAACCAGCCTATAAAATAAAAATGTAAAAGAATAATAATAACAAAAGGAAACCGTTCTGCCATAGAGTTATAAAAGTTGGCACAACATTTGAGAGTTGCAAAGAAATAACAAAGAAATAAATATATTTTTTATGATAAAGCTTGTCTGAATAAGGAATTTATATCCCCCCAAAATGCACTCTCCCACTCAAAAAACAAAATAAAACAAAAGCCAAAAAAATAAAAAATCCGATGAAAATTCGAAGGAGTCTAGTCTGTTAAATATTAATATTAATTTTTAACGTTATATTTGTATTGACATTTATGCTTCCGTTAAAACACATCACGACTATCACTAGCTAGCTATTAGGGTTGGACAATTAATTTATTCCCATTGTTTTAATAACAAACTTATCTTTTTTCTTGTTAGCTACTTATATTGTTTTCATTTCCGTGTATTTCTCCTCCCCACCTCTCCCCCACCTTCTACCCCTTCCCCATGCGACCTTCGGGAATAAAACTTTTCTTCATATATATTTGAAATATTTGAAGACATGAAGTATTATGATAAAACAAAATTATAAAACTTGCATGGTCGTTTACATTCCAGTTAAGTGACTTACGAAAAACTCTCTGATTTGTGTTTATACACCAAGGACCGACTCTTATAGTGTATATACATGTTTGCACGGAAGGACGTACAAATTTAGGTTTGCCTGAAAGCATTTTAGTATGTTTATAAGGAAAACCACAAGTCAATTATCAACGATTAATTATGACACTGTATGATGTTAATATTATCATAAATACAAACTTATAAAAAACCTAGGTTAAAATAGTCCACAGATGCAATAATAAAAGGTGTGGTCAAAGTTTTTTTTTTCATCTTCTGCGAGGCAATTTAAAAACTTACAGCGCTGTGTCCTTTCAATGATGCTGAAAATAAAATCGTGAGTGATGCGATAATTTGTAAATTAGACAGAAATTTATTTTGCTTAGCTTTGGATCCTCCGAAGTTTACATCAAGCATTTTGACACGTTTGAAATAAAACTGAATGTTTTATTAATTATTAATTAATGAATTAACTATGTCTCGGTAGAACCCTCTTACATTCTACGCTTGCAGTAATTTTATTTACCAATTTTCTTATTTAAAGAAAACCCTGTCTCTTTGACATAACTTTACAATGAATTACTTACAAAATACATGTCTAAAAAAGTACATGCCTAATACATGTATTAGGCATGTATTTTTTTAGACATGTATTTTTTGTTCGAAATTTTCGACATTTCAATTAAAAGAAAAATGAAAAAGAAGGAAAAGGTCTTGATAGTTTCTACATATTTACCAGGGATAATAAACTTAGAGACAAATAAAACAAATTGAAAAAACAAATACAATTGTTCTATACAAGGACCTGTTTTGACATTTTCTATACGTAAATTTGCGCACTCAGTATATACAATGGAGTATTATTCTTATGATAAGAGTTAGCCGGTCTAACTCATAGCATTTATGTAAATTACATCTTAGTTTTTATAATGACTTTCTGTAATTTATAGTCACATAAACACGACAAGACCTAATTATGGCTCCAGACCTGAGAAATACTTGACACCTTCGAAGGTAATTTGCATAATGACCTGTAATAAACTAAATGTAAATTAAAAAATAGATTAGGAAATTGACAACATAATGAGTTCGTTATGAACGAGTCCATTTCATTGGCGGCTTTGTTTTCATCTTCATCACTGTTAGACAATAGGAACCATGGTGATGCAGTTCTTATTTCTTTCTTTGTGTGGGATGTTAGTAGTATTGTTACACAGATGGCCATAATAATGTGGATGCAAAGAGTTTTAAAGAAACAAGGAAGAACCATTGCTGGAGAGAAGACAAAGTAGTTAAGCTTGGACAAAGTTTACAAAATGTCTTATAGATTAATATGAAGGCAATCATCTACAACCTCTCAGCGTTTTTTTTAAAGTTTTTGATACAAGTCTCTCTTTTTTTTCATTTAATAAACAACGCCTGCAACTTTGTTGTATACTTCTTTATAAAGGTTAACCGAACATCGCGAATTTATAGAGATATTTGGGTTTTTTCGTTTCTTAGCTTCTGAGATGAAAGAATACAAGTTATTATTATTTTTTTCCATTTCTAAACGACGCTTTAAATACATTACTAACGGTCCTACATCACTTGTATAAAAATAAACTCAAAAAGATAATACAAGTCGTGTTGTCATTCATAATCCTACAGGGATGATCTGCCCATGCATGCATAACGAAATAACGACAGAACTGATTTTATTTGTTGAAATACTGTTTTTCGAAGAAATTGAAATAACCGTCAAACTTTTTTGCTTCGGACAGCCTAAAGGCGTTAACAAGATCGAATTAATGAATTTATATTAAATTAAAACAAATAATTATCTTCAACATGCAAACATTTTTCTCATATGTATCATATAAAGTAGCCCACCTCTTGCATTTTAAACCTTTACCACTAGCCCATTATTCTATATTTGGACTTTTCTACATGTCAGTAAATGGTGTCCGAAACTATAACAAAGTTTTAATGTTTTTAAATTCCACCGCTAACATTACTCTCCATAGTAATGTAAATCCCCTCGAGTTATACATTCTTTACCAGTTACTCATCTAGCTACCTGTTATATAAATATAATATATATGTAATATATATACACCTCTGTGAACTACAAAAACAAAGAACTTTTTTTTGACAATTTACAGCTTCTTTCCTATACTCGGTGGTATATAAGGACAATATATGACAAAAGTTCGTGTAACGATAACAACACGAAGAAACGAACGATGTAAATCAAACCGCGCGGTCAACTGCTGTCGATTTCTTCGAGACAGGTTTATATCCTTTTAGAATACAAATAAAAAAAAAGGCAGTAATGATTTGTTTTCCCTCAGTCCTCCTCGATTGTTAAAAACCTGGAAGACCCTTACAAAGGAGAGTTGATTGTATAACAACCAGAGAAGGGGTTAAAATTGCCCAGAACACAAAACTATAACCGAAAGTAATGAGAAGAAAAAAACCGGGTAAACAAACAGCGACTTGTACTTGAATAAACACGGCTATACTGGGGTGGAAAATGTCATGCGTTATGTCTTGACGCAAAGAAAGAAACTAGACATTTTGTGTTTTTGAAACTTGCTTTTCAGGATGGCATGGTTGCCCCCCGGCATTTCAATACTAAGGTTTTAGTCATGTCACAAAATTATGATACGAAAAAAAAAAAACTTAAGCAATACTATTACAGAAGATTCCGAATTTATTTCGTAGAATTTGACTATTTAATTTTTATTCTGTCTTAAATGACAGAATAAAACTTAAATCATTTTTATTGCGTGAATATCATGTGAAAACTGGCAATTAAAAAGGTTCAGGTGAAAAACGTGTACATGTATATTGTATATGTATATATAGCGGAATCAGAATTAATAATTGACTTTCACCGAAGAGAGAAAAGAGAAAATCTGACGGTCCTACTTTCAAAATAAAAATGGACAGCCTGTTAGATGTAGCTGAACCAATCTTAGAATTATTGTCGTTTCAATGATATACAACTAAGTCTGATGTGCATATACAACCATATCTGTATATGTATTGAATACACGTAAGCCAAAAAAAACATTGTGAAAATAGAAGAAATAAAATGAGACGAAAATGAAAAATGAAAAAAAAATTGAATAAAGTAACGATTAAGGCGCCGGTTTAAGACTAAAAACAGGGATAAACAAATGACATCTATAAACTAAATAACAAGTCAGTGAACGAAATATTAACAAAGGTAATAATAACATCAACAAACACGTCAATAAACCCCAAATAGAGTTTAAAAATATAATAAATTAGAAAGTGTCAAATGAAGTTGTAATATGTTCAGGGAGCTTCTTCTTGGTCCAAGTATAGCATCTTCCTGCTATAAGTGACCGATCTTTCTTTACAAAAATGAACTGAATTCAATTGCAAACCATCTTTGTTTAAATTATCCTGGGAGATAACTTTATCGACACAAAAA